>JABTXL010007734.1:22433326-22450476 GCA_025134845.1 Neodon shergylaensis
GCAGGGAAAGCACATGCAGGGAAAGCAGGAACTGGCTGTGAAAAATCAGATGAGCACAATGCACCAAAGGAGCTAGATCTGAATGTAGTGGTGCAGTCTGTAATCTCAGACTGGGGAGGTAGAGGCCGAGTACACAAGTTCAAGGTCATCCCCAGCTACATGGGGAGTTCTATTTTAAACAATAGTTTCTATAAAATTGCACAAGTTACCTTACATGTATTATCTTTATATATTTCTCTAAAATAATTGCTCAAACACTTTAAAGCCACACGACCAATTATCTAATACAAATTATAAACACGCCAGGGCAAGAGACTGCCCATAACAGAGGCAGGCTGCCTACGCAGCACAATGTGTAGTTTCCACAAGGTCAAGAAGGCAGCTTCATGAAGCACTGCACCTTCTCTGGTGGGAAGTCAACGCTCTAGGCTCAGTCACTGCGGATATTCCCCAGAACCCAGGAATATAGCTCAGCCCTCGAGAATTTAACAAGCAGCTCACTTTCCCAATTCCCAATTCGGACACCCCTCACTCCACACTGTGGTGACATCACTGGTTGGCCACTGCTGGGTAGATGCTGCAGGTATAAAGCAAGGCAGCCCCCTGGCCTTGATTGCAGGAAGACACAGTCACAGGGGAAGATGAACTGTCTGCAGTTGAGTAGCCTTAGCTTGGGTCAAGTTGACATAAAACTAGCGAGGACTGGGACCAGGATCTCTGATTGTCACCTGCATTTCTTTCCCACCATGAAATCTAGATACAGTGGAGGTTCACAATGAGCGTTCTTGAACCATCACTTACCTGATAGATGAGACACTTTGAAAATGATTGGCAAGCTAAGCAATTCAAAATATACAGTCCCTTAAAAAAATCCTTCTGACATTTTATTTTTATATTTGGTGGAGCTTCATGCCTAAATGGACAAAGAAAACTAAATTAATGTTTGTGAACAACACATGTTTGTTATCAAAATCACTAATTGAGTCTGTGTGGTCTCCAAAATAAAGGTTTATTTCTCTTTCAGCTTAAGATTCTGAGCTCACTAAAATTCTGTCACTGTGTGAAAATATCGTGTTAAAGATTTACGTCCTCTGGAAAGTCATAGGTACTTGTGAAATACAAGGACCATCACCTTCGCTGCCTAGCCACCATGACGGCAAGGGATAAAGAACTCAGTGGGGATGCATGGTCAAACTGAAGTCAGAGGTGTTTGATAATGTGTTTCTAAACCTGGCGTGTCCATGTGTGTCGCAGCTTTTTGGATGCAGGTGATCATTAAGTGCCTGTCTAGTGAGAATACCAACAGTCTATGGCCACTACAGCCTTCTTTTTTTTTTAACTAGCCCTCTCTGTATGAGATGTACCTTGTGATGGTGCCCATCTCCTGTGGCCACAGAGTGCCTACGCAGTCCTTGATGTTGTGTTTTGACATTTGAATGACTCTCTGAATCTTACTGTTTAAAATAAAACAATATCATCTGAAATGTATGTGCAGAAGTAAAGATGTATTTTCAGGGTCTATGTTTTGGTGATCTAGGTGTTAGTAAACCCCCCTTCTCTGGGTAAACTGACAACCTAGAAGCAGAGTGGAATGCACTAGTGGTCCCAGAAAATTGGGACGGGCAAGTGAAAGGAGATACAAGATCAATGAGATCTTGGGTGTTCGCTAAGTCCTAGATTGGTTGCAACGATCTCTGACATGCTTCCCAATAACTGAAAGAGTGAAAAATTCCCAGCATGGGAAAATGGAGTGATATTTTCTGTTGCACATATATTCAGATATAAATATAGATGCCTTTTTCAACTTCTCATTTCTCTTCCCCCAAATGAAAAGAAGTATATTGATTCAATATAAAAGATATTGGATGATGTGGGAGTGTCATATATCAATCTGTTGATTTCATTGGTTAAGTAATAAAGGAACTGCTTGGCCCTCATAGGTTAAAACATAGGTGGGAGGAGTAAACAGAATAGCATACTGGGAGGAAGAGGAAGTGAGCTCAGACTCGACAAGCTCTGCTCTTGAGAGCAGAGAAGCCATGCTCCAGTCTCCCGGACAGACGTGAGCGATGAAGCTCCAATCCAAGATGGACGTAGGCTAGAATCTTCCCGGTAAGCGCACCTTGGGGTGCTTACACACACTATTAGAAATGGGCTAGTCCAGGTGCGAGAATTAGCCTAGAAGAGGCTAGATAGAAATGGGCCAAGCAGCATTTAAATGAATACAGTTTGTGTGTTGTTATTTCGGGCATAAGCTAGCCGAGCAGGCGGCCAGGGTGTTTGGGGACGCAGCCCTGGCCACTTCTTATTTCAACAATTGGATGTTAAAAAGTGATAGAGGTACTTCTTATTCTCATGTGATTATCATATATTATATATGCATTATAATGCCCTATTACCCCCATACAGATGTACATATATTATGTCTTAGTAAAAAATGCTAATGAGGAAAAACCACCTAGGAAAATGACCTTGAATTGCAAGGATTAGCAGTGTGGAAAGTCACTGAGTTTGGAGATAGGCAGATCCTAATTTGAGGCCCTGGGAGAGGAGATGTGCAGCCATCTATGATGACACAGGAAGGGGGAGCTACAGAGAGTCAGGCTGTTCAGAAGGTGGGCAGAAGATTCGGTCCTCAACTCGGGGCTATGCGCCACAGACATAACCCACGGTTTGAAGTTAGCTGATGATAATCAGCCCAAAAGGAATTCTGGAAACCCAACAGCCAGGCAGGGAAAGACTGAAACATGTGTAGAAGACCCCGTGGCTGATCAGTATGGTGTACGGAAGAGGAGAAGCACCACAGAAGAAAGGCAGGGCTACCCTGTGGGAGACAGGGCTGCTCTCACCTCCTAGGCCAGTGTCAGCTTCGACCAAACAAACATTCTGTCCAAACTGTAAAGAGAACACTGGGATCAGCTCAGAGTTGACTTGCCAGATTCAGGAGAGAAGAAATGCAAGGTGTCTAGGTAAATTTTCCCTCGAGATTAATATGAGATTTTAATATGAGATTTTTATTTGACTGGTCTGTCCCAAAGAGGGAGATGCTTGAAAACAGGAAAAAAAATCAAACAAACAAACAAACAAAGGAAAAAGAAATCTGATTAAGTAAAGCATTACAACCAAAGCTCAGAAGCCTGAAAGAAAACAGCTCAAGGAGAGATGGGAGTGGAGACTAGACACTAACCCAACACAGCCCTCTGGTGCAGCAGGCGCTATGACAGAAACATTGTTTTCTTATATTGTTCTTTCCACTGGTTTTGCCAGGACAGGGTTAAACCCATTTACTGCTAAGGAAAATGAAATTCCAAGGGTGAAATGTCTTATCTCAGTTTACATAACCAAATATGAATTCTCTCCAATGACAAAAGGCCGACTCTCCCAGTGGGCCACGCACTCCTTCCCATGTTGATAGGAAGATGGATTTTGCAGTCAGTTTTACGAAGCATCTAGAAGGAGTTCTATCTGATTTGGTGCACGACTTGTTTCTGCAGCAACAGAAACCCATCGTCACCTGCCATGACGATTCTCGGGGCTCTGAATCCAGCTTTTCCTCCATAGCTCTTCAAGCTCCATTCACCAGCACAGACAGCCCGTAGAGGTCCGGCCCTTCTGAATCCAATTCTCACCTCCACACAGGTGCTAACTTCCAAATCCCTGATCAAACACAGCTGTTAATTAAGAATACTCAATATAATTCTCACCTCCAGCATATGCTGTCTTCAAACTCTCTGATCAAACTGAAATCTGGTTTGACCCCTAATACTTGCTTGGCTTGATAAGACTGCACTCTCACGGGATGTGGAGAGGCTCTTCCCTGGCTCCTTCCAAGGGGTAATTGTATTAGTTGTGAAATTTGCTGTAACAGTCTTCGCCGAGATCAATTTTATGGAAAATATAACATCAGAAAGCTGTGGAGAATAGATTTAGGCAGAATTACAGCAGGAGGAGATTGCCCGTTCCCTCAATTGCTCCTCCGATATTGTCAACAGCTCATCTAAAACAACGGCCTGGGAGCCTCAGCTGCGCTGAGCTGGATCCTAGTGTGGAAACAAGAAATCAGTAATTATGAGATTGCTGATGGTGGTTTGATGTTTTAAAGTTCAGAGAAGTGGACATGGCAAAAAAGGAAACAAAACAGAAAACCAAAGAGGAATAGGTATTTTGGAGAAACTGCACACGGGAATGATTGCCGTCTGTCTTGGGACTTTGTTCTAGCTGTTGGGAGCAGGTATGGAGAACTGCGCAGTGTGGGGATGGTGAGCAAAATGTGGGAGGTTTCTGGCAGATGCTGAGAACGCACAGTGGAAGGGGATAAACATAAAAGGCCGGCAGAGCAACCTGAGCCCCAAGGACTGCTTGTCTGTGCATACAGCCATGCAAGTGAGCCACTCATTCTCCATCACCTTGTACTCATTCTCCATCACCTCGACTTCTCTTCTAGGTGTGAACACACAGAGGGCCACGTATACAGGTGTCTCGCGGCTCCTTTTTTTGAATCAAAATATTCGTTGAGGCCCAGGAAATAAACAAAACTTTGTAAGTCTCAGAAAGTTTTTGAAACTTAGTGATCCTCAGCCTCATCTGCAAAATTTTACAGTTACCCCTGTTGTGGTATGGAGAGTGCCCCCTCAACCTGAGAGTTTTGCAAGTTAAGCAGGAGCCACAGGGGTGAGCTTTCCAGCCATGCAGCTGCTTTGGGGTCATTCCTGCTCCTATAAGTTACCCCTTACCACATTCCTGTATGGTAAGGGGCCCTGATATACTTACTAGTTGACTAAGCTCGACTCGGGTAGAATTGTTTTTGATTGATTCATTGGTCTGTCATTGGTGCCCTCTTTGGAGTGAACAAACACTGTTTACATCTTCTCTGCAAGAACCACACAGCAGGAGGCAATTATCAAATGTTAGTAGTAATATCCTATAACACTTTTTTTTTCCTGACTCATGGGATATGCCTTACTCCAGTACTGTAATATTTGCCACAGAGCGCTGTAACCCATAAATGATCACGTGAGGTATAAACCTTGAAACGCACAGATTCTGTGCACAGAGTGAGCCACCCAGAACCTCTTTCTGCTTTGGTCATAAAAAGGATACCGGTGATACGGATGACAAGAACTGGCATGGGACAGTGAAAATGAGTCTCCCCATGGAGAACCAGATGACGCACCTCTGAAATCTACCAGACCTCTGAAAATTCTTCTAAGTCCTCCCTTTCAGAAAGCAAGAAAGGAAAAGATGCAGTAGAAGCAAGCCTCTCGGGAGACCCCGCATTACCCCTGATTCCCCTAAGAGTGGTGTAAGACCAATCCAGCCTGGCTTCTGGGGCTTATACAGTCCTAAGGGGCAAGCAGAAGGATGGACTCAAGATGGGCCTTTTCGCCTCACGCCATTGGCAGGAATTTTCTTTATTATACTTAATCGTTCTCCATATCCTTTCCATTTTCCCATCTTCATTCCATTTCAAATCACATGGAACAAAAATGATTATCTTAGGTTTGTCAACCTCTCTTACCTCCAGCTTTTTTCCCTAACTGAGGGAGGAAAGGCTGTATTAATATGCGAAGCTGCTCTCTGTGGAGGGTAAAGGAAATGCATACATTTGCCGGTATCACGGTGTATGTGGATTTCCCAGTTATCTCATGTTTCTATGAATTAGCTAAGATGAGGACACAGAAGATGGACAGTAAGATCCACGCACAGGAAACTCTGGGACACTTCCAGATGCTCTCTACAAAGGCTGGGTCACAGCTACGCATTGTCTGCTAAGTCAGTGTCATCACCAGGAACAGAGCTTTCTGCTGCTCGCTTTTCCTCCTTGAAATGTGAGCTGATTCTTCCTCCTTCCCCTGATACTCTCCGAAGCTCTAGGTTTTGGGTCTCCATTTGGAGACTTAAGAGGCGTCCTGACTTTCTATTTGTAAACTCTATAGCTCCCTTCCTTCTTCCCAAATCTTAGACCTCCCTGTGCTCATTGAGATATTGCTCTGAGATGTGAGTTTCCTACTAGAAGCCCGGGAGTTCTCTCAAGCTTCCTCCATTCCTCCACCTTGGCTGGCAGTCACTACTTAGTGTCCTTTTCTTTGCTGAGCTATTTGAGCAGGGGTCACCCTTAGCACTCATTACACTGATGTCTCTCATCCATGTGCAGGAAAACCTTCGTATTACAGACTGACAAGGTCCTGAGGCTACTTAATTATGCAAGAGAGGACAATGCACAGCAGGTCGCATCAGCTGCACTCTGACAAGCCCCAGCCAGGACTCCAGTAGTCGTCAGAGGCAAAACATAGTGAAGAACATGTGCAGTCAGAGATTTGTAGGGCATGGAAGCCACCAGCGTGGTCACATTGCCAAGGCATGTCTGGAGACTGGACACTGGGAATGTCACATTTTCCAGTAGGTACAAAGCTGGACTGGGAATGATGATGCCATTTGTGGGAGCCCCCAGGGACCCCATTCCATCTTGACCTCAGGTCAGAGAGTTCAAGCTTGTTCTTGCCCCTCAAGGCCAAATAACAGGATGTTTGGATAAAGACATGGTTACTAGATGTTTTGAGAATTAAAAAGGTGATTATGTTTGTTCCTCAAACCATGGTAAGGAAGTCTTTTGCCCTCCCCATTTTGCTTTGGGTGTAAAAAGAGTATGAGAAATAAATTCGGGCCTGCTGCAATATTCACTGAGAGTCCTTCCGACTGTATTTTCTGTCTTTTGTCTCTTTCTTCCTTAATCCTCACTCCCCTATTTAGCTGCTGTTTGACAGGTCATCTGGCCCTGATGGCCATCTAAGGTGGGCTCTCATACCAAGTGAACATGGACAAGTTGTTTGACTTCTCTATGTCAGTTTCCACACGAGCAATGAAGTCATGGAGGACTTCAGGCATTCTGATGTCATATTCTACTCAATTCTGTGCTCTAAATTTGAATATTGCACATTTAGTGATTTCATTGGAATCAACATCAACTTAACTGCCCAGAAACTGACGTAATCTCACTCTCTTGTCATTTAGAATAAACTTTTGACCTTAGAATAGATTTTGTGATATACAGGAAAAAGAAAACTGCATAGACAGCAGAGTTCCAGTAAATTCTCCTGGCAAACTTCCTTGTTATTACTACTTTCGATGAATAAGGTGAAGTTTTCATAAATTGAATAATCAATATTCACACATTCTTATTAGCTGAAGCGAAAACGTTACTAGCCTGAGATTGCTCTAGTTTTTACTGCAGATTTCTCTTTTTCTGTTGCAGGGTTAATCCGAGACCACACACCACTCAGACATCGCTGTCTCCAGGCGTCACTGGGCTATGGAAACCCCCACCCCCTTGTCTTGATCTTAAATACCTTGATGGCTCTTTGGTTGCTGGCTAGGTGTTCAGGTGTTCTGTGGAGGGTTTCTCACTCAACAAGCGTCTAATGCTTCTCTCATAATTATACCAGGAATGCGGGATGCTGGGAGAAAGACTACAGGGTTAGGGTAGCACTCTGACCTCATGCTGACAAGGCTAGATCCTCCCAGCATGCTTCAGAACTGATGATGTTGACCTTAGCCTCATGGTTATGACTGGGTTTGTCTTTTCACACTGATCGTTAGTAACGTCCATTGGAAGGAAGCCACAGCATGCTGCCTAAACCTAGGGAAAAGACATCTCCACCCTACTTGTGTATAGACAAAGCCTCCACAAAAATAATTCAGAGATGCTCTTCATAGGAACCATTCACCTCTTACTGTCTTATCTAATAATGTATTTAGTATAGTACAATAGCTAATATTGGCTGTTGATTTGACAGACTCTGGAGTCACCTAGGAGATGCAATATATGGCTGTGTCTGTGAAAGAGTTTCTAGTTTAGTTTGATGATGGAAAATCTACCGTCTCATGGGCTAGAATCCAAGACCCAGCATAAAGGAGACTGTGAGATGAGGGCCAGCATCAATCTCTCCCTGACTCCTGGCTGTAGATGGGCTGTGACCAGCTGCCTCGTGCTTCTGCCACAATGACTTTCTGTCTGTAATGGACTGCACCCTTGCACAGTGAACAAGACTAATGCTTCCTTGCCAATTGTTTTATCACAGCAATAAGAAAAAGAACCTGCACAATTAAGTTGGACTGGAAAGTACTTTATGACCTTGTTCAAATTCCTCCTGCTTTGACAATAGCAACATATGATACAGTTGTGTTGCTTCTTCATACCTTCCTAAGCATGTGTGAGTATTTCCTTTGAATTTCACATACAGCTGTTCTAACCCACTTGTATTCCTTGAACTCAATATCCCAGACCGGTGATCACAATGAACAGAAATACTTTCCCAGGGCTTCTGCAAATAGGAAGTGTGAATTCAAGGCATCAGCTGGGCGGGCAACTGGTCTGATGTACCTTCCCTCCTCCAAAGGGTCTGAGCCCTGAGACGGTGCAAGGTACACTGAAAGGTGGATGTGACCATGTGGGCTTGCATGCATGTGTGTAGCGGAGAGACCTGGAAGACTAACAAAGTACACGAGCCAACAACAAGGCCCCATCCCTCTTCGAAGATTATATAAATGAGACCTTTCTTCAGTAACATGGCTGTCCGTAAGTTGTCTATTCTTCTACATCACTCAGCTGAGTCACTCTCCTTGGTTCACCAAGCTAGACATGACAAGAATAGTTTCTCCAGGTTGCCATTGGAGCCCTACATGGAAAAACAGACACTTGTTAGCTCTCCCTCCAGGAAAAGTTCCCATAGCCTTCTTTTTTTATATGACAGACATATGGACTGGCAGTGTATGGACTGATCACTGTTTATCTGTCTTCTTTAGATGGGGACCTTGGTTGCACCCAGCGTTTTGTGATATGACAAAAATTGCTACACACATACATACATCCAGGTGTTGATGTCGCTTTGGTATAAGTCCTCTAGCAGCTTGTGAAAACAGGAACAGGATTGCTGTGCTGTCTTGTGCTGTGCACTGGGACTGTCTTCAACATGGAAGTAAAGGGCTACACTGCTTTCTAAAGTAGCCTTGCTGGTGTGTGTGCTCCAAAGAATCATTCCTGTTACTCCATCCTGACCTCACTGGTCTTGCCAATGTTTGGATGCTCAGAAAAAATGACATTATTTTTAAAAATTTGATTACTTATTATATAATCTGGCATTGAGTTTTTATTATTCATGCATCCAAAGGGAATGAACTTGAATATTAACTTGTACCCTCCAGCAGTGCTAGGCTTCCTTACTTTCTGGAAGCTAACTTTCAATTCTTTGAAGTTTCTACATGACAGTCTTATTGCCTGTGTATATACAGCCTCTTTGTAGTTTTTCTTTCTTCTTTCTTTTATTCCCTTCTCTTGCTGTTCTGCACCACAAGTGTTTTGCCAGATGTTTATTGACTCCCTACAGAGCTTCTTTCTCTCCTTTGTAAGTTTTTTCTTTCTATTTGTGTACACGTGTGTATATGCTTGTGTGTGTGTGTGTGTGCATTGTGCATGCAAGAGTGTGTGTGTGACTATGCATGTGCGTGTGCTCCATATCACTGGACATACCCACAGAGACCAGAAGAGGGCATCAGATCCCCTGGAGCTGGCATTTTAGGAGATTGTGAGTCACTTGACACAGAAGCTGGGAATTGAACTAAGGTTCTCTGCAAGAGCAGCCAGTGAACTGCTGAGCCATCTCTCAGTCCAATCTGCCCAGCATCTTTGGTGATGTCTTAGTTTATGTAAGCAGCACATTTTAAATTAGATAGCTTATTATTCTTACATTTTAATTGGACTTATATATATTATAATATATATAATTAAAAGATATTTATAGATCATTATCTCTGCTGGACTTCTGATTTTCTTCACAGTATATTTCCAAGAGCTGAAATTAAACTTGAAAGAATTTAATAAAAATTTCATCTAATTTTCTCTTGTGACTCATAGATATATATTCATATCTAAACTGTCATTACCAGCTCATATTTATATAGATTCTTTCTACTGTTTTTCTTCAAGAGTTTAGTACTTTTGTGTCATGATGACTTCGTACCAGGAAGCAAGGTGATATTGGGGTGACTGTTATTTTTGAGTAGACACCCACTGACTTCATCACCGCATTCTCTGCTGATGATATCCCTTTCCTCCTACACGATCTGTGCTACACTAGTATGGATCTAATCCCAGGCTTGCTTGTCTGCTCCGCTGATCTATAGGCCTCTCTCTTTCCTCCAGCCCGCCCTGTGCTGCCTTGAGTGCTAGTGTGTCGCAATGCGCCTTGGAAGCAGGTTGCTCAGGTCCCCTGGCTTTGCTCTCTTTTATTGCTATGTCAGATAATGTGTGTCTTTCAGTTTCAATATAAGCCTTAGAATCAATTAGCAAACATCTGCCAGTACCTTACTATAATTTTTTTTTTTTACTGAAAAGACATTGAATCCCCAAACATAGCCAGTAAAGCTGATTTCTTGATAGCCCTGAGCCCTTTAATCCATGGAATATGTTCCCATTTATTCAAGTACTTGATTCATCTTCATGTTTTTCATGTACATATTTTGTTACATTTCTACCAAGTTAATTTATTTTCTATTATTATAAACCTCTTTTCTCTCGTGTTAAAACCTGCAATTTTACACTGTATTTTATTATCCATATGTTAAAAAAATAAATAATGAACATCTACAGTGACATCATAGCCTACATCAATGTCCCCTTCACTTATGGGTCATAGAAACTTGTTATTTGGTCCCTAGAGATTTCTCTAAGACAGTCACGTCACCATGAGTATACACAGTCTTTGTTTCCGTGTCTCCAGCATGAAGAGCACTTGGTTTGCCATATGTCTTGACTGTGGTGAACTACAACATGCTATGTAAGTCTGAAGGGCCACCATAAGAGGATGCATAGCCTTTCCCAGGGCTAGGAGCATCATGTTGAGTAAACATGGTGAAACATGGAGACACGGCTTTCTTTGCCTTCTCAAAAGGACCTCTTCCTGACTTCTCACCACTGACTATGATGTTCTAGGCCTCTGTAGAATTTTTTGAAAGAAAATTATAATTCCCTCCTTGTTTTAATCTTTGATCAGAGATAAGTACAATATTATATGAAATGCTTCCCATATTTCTGAATCCTTGCAAATGTGTGAGTTTCAGTGTGTCTTTGGCCAACTATCGGGAACTATAGAGACATGAAGGTTGATGTCAGCATGCTTTCTGATATACCCTTTTTCATTCTCCCCAGGGCTTAACTACATGGCTGAAGCTGTTCACACTCAGGGTCTGCCATACCTCCTCAATAAAGTCTCTCCGGAAACACTGACCTAGAAACACTCAGAAGTGTGTCTCTTAGGCGATGCTAAGTGCAGTCAGGTTGACAGCGAAGACTGTGCTTTTCAGTATGTGCACTGTGGGAATGCCCCAACTGTAACCCAGTTTTTAAGTACCTTAATAAAGTACATACAAATGTGTTATCTAAGAGTATAAATGTATTAAAACTTACATACACACTATAGACCATGCATGGCACTCTTCACAGGCAAGAGCCATGTAATTGAATGTGACGGTGTGTCACGAAGAGGTCACTCTGTAAGGCCAATGCAGAGGTGCTGCTTTGCACCACCAACTTTCTGCTCACCACTGACTGCTGCTGTATGGTGTTCAAATGTTGTGAGCATATCGTAAAAAATCTTTCTTGTCCAGCCTAGGCAAAATTATCACTCACATTTTCCAACTCTGGGGGTTACCTACTTCATAACAGTAGCAAGACTGTAGGAGAGAGAAAGAGACCACATGCCACACAAGAGCTGAGAGACCTGATGATCTGTACACTTCTGCAGCCAATCCTCACAGCGGTGCAAGGTTCTCATAGCAGCTGTATTATACCATCCATGGGCAGCTCTCCCAGTGATAGAAGCACCTCCCAAGAGCTAACTGGGACAAAGACACTGCCATATGAGGGGACCAAGTCCTAAACAAATGAACCCTTGAGGAAAACTACTAGATCATACACAAACTGTAATTTCTGTTCATACAACTTAGGATACGCCACTAAAAGGTAAACTGGGAAAACTGGCATGGAGATAACAGAAAGTGTGCACTGAAGATTTGCTAGGAGACATTCCACATTAAAGGAAGTCACAGGCCAGGCAGCCATTAGGCCAGAGCTATGCACCAATGCCAGCCCTTGAGAAGGGGAAGACGACTCTATCAGACAACCTGTGAGATTCTGAGCAAGAACACCAGTTTTGACCTACTCTTATTTACTAGTTTCAGTGCTTGAATCTTGTGATGGACATACCTCCTCATTGCCAATTACTTGACAATGTTTGAGGTTGGTGGGCTCTTGTCCCCTCAGTCTCTGGCTTCTACAATCTTCAGCCATCCCCCTCTTCAGAAAAGTTCCCTGAACCCCATGTGGAGGGCTGTGATGTAGATGTCTCTTTTAGGGCTGAGAACCATAGTTAGTCCTCTGTGTTCTGACATTATTGCAGGTCTCCATATTAATTCCCATCCTGTACACAAGAGGTTTCCCTGCCAGAGCTGAAGGGAACAGTGGCTTCTTCCATAGCACACCCCCAGAGCTGTTCTCTAACACTGCTAACAGTATAGAAATGGGGATACTATATCAGGCACTTCCCTCCTTTGGACATTAGAATATTTATCAACATTCCTGGTAGTACTCACTACAAGCCAGGAGCACCTCATGCCTGCAATTGCAAAGTAAAAAATGTCTCTAGTAGCTTTTGCCTGATGTCTACTCAAACACAGGAGTGACAATTATTTCTGCAGTCTAAAATTTATGTATAATTTTTGACTGTCCAAAAACTTAACATATAATACTATTATCCCAATGACAGCTTAAAGCCACACCTATAGCATTCAGTAGAAAGATATGTGTCTCTCTCTCTCTCACACACACACACATACACACAAACACACACATATGTTTGTGTTTGTGTGTATGTCCTGCCTGTTGGAAATGTCAGATCATGAGTGTCCAGAAATATGAATTAAGTAACGATCTTTTTTTACCTCAAGTTTCTCATTATTATAGTAACAGCCACTAGTATGGTAATTTTGATTTAATAATTAAGTCAAAACATATTAGTACTTTTCTTCTCTCTTATCATTTTTAAAGTGTGTGCCAAGGTTAGGTACCTAGTGAGGGATGACAGGGAGATCATCTAGGGAAGGAGAAATAGAATATGTTGTTATGGAGAGACAAAGGGAAAAGTAGAATAGGAGGATTAGAGAAAGAGATGGCAGAGAAGGGTAAAGGGGGGATGTAAGGAGAGACAACTAACCCTAAAGTCCATTTGAAAGACCACATAGAAACCTACGACTGTAGAAGCTTCCTAAAACATATACATATATGAAATGAATCTAAACAGAGACACCATATTATAGGGGAAAAAATTCCCCAACTAGACATCTTATGCCACCAAATAAAACATCTGAACTAGTAATGGGTTACATTCTGTTAAGTTGTTGGCCAAAAGAGCCCTGTTCAGGCTGTAAAATATCACAGACTACTGGCAACACTATTGGTTATGCTTTATAACGTAATAGTAAGGCCCTATTGTTGACGACAAAACTTTCATGTCATTGAACACGAAGAAGTTGAGCTGGTGCCCAACTAGCAGCTTCACCTCTACTGACTAGCATTTATGGTAGTTGAAGGTACCCTGCATATTATGGGGATATAAAGCTAATTATAAACATTAATGTTAATATCAATACAATAATTAATTTAATAATATTATTTACTGTTAATTTAATATTAATATTGATTGATACTAAATATTAATTATAAATAATAAACTCTACAACCTACAACAGTGATCTTCCTGGAAGACCTACTGATGCAGTAGTCCCATAAATGTTATGGAAGTAACAAACCACTTGGTAATTGGATTTAAGATGCGTGTCATGAATGGAATTCATACCTGCCTCTGCTAAAGTGGCCAAGAACCTGAGACTAGATAGGTCGTGGGCATAGAAGAAAACCTAATACTATTGTTCTGCTAAAGATCGGTGCCTAGCTCAACCCTCATGAGGTAAGCTTCTTCTTGACATGGATGGGAATTATCACAGAGACCTACAATGGAACAATATGAAGAGAGAGACTTTGGACCACTTGGTTCTAAATGAAATGTCTCTACCAGTCCTTCCTATCAAGGCTCGAGGACCCATGTGGAGGAAGAGGCAGAAAGATTACAAGAGCAGGAAGTGATAGGTGATTACAGGAAAACAGGGTCTTCTAGACACAGCCAGACTGATGAATATAGGAACTCATGAGGATTGGAGCAGCATTCACTAGAGCTGCATGGGTTCAAACCAGACAGGGTAGCAGCACTGAAGTTGGGAGATGGACACAGGCTCCCATCCCTAACCAAGAAGCTATCAATACTCCTTGAAAAGAAAAAAATAGCTTCCTTCAATAGAATCTCACTGGGTATATTAAGCACCCCTCAGACCGAGCCCCATCTCGAAGAGTAGTTGTCTAGTAAAGAATAAACTCAGTTGTGTTTTTGTAGACATTTTGTCTGATTTTGATTTGTTTGGCAGGTTTTTGTCTTACTTATCTTTGGTTTGTTTAGTTTGGTTTTCTTTTTTATGTTTTGTGTGTGTGTGTGTGTTGTATTGCTTGTAATTTTTTGTTTATTCATTTTATTTGAAAGAGAGATAAAATGAACACAAAGTTGCCGGTCAAAGAGTAGGGAGGATCTGGGAGGAATTGAGGGAAGGAAAAATATGCCAAAAATATTTTGTGGAGAATTTTCTAATAAAAACTAAAAGTATATGTTCTATCTGTTTCTCTTTTCCTGACAATTAAACCTGTGGAAAGAATGACCAGATCAAACAAGGCATTCTTGTGTGGATCTATTCTGCTCCCTAGCCATATTTTACTTAAATGAATATGTATAATATTTATAATAATGCACAAATAGAAACATTTATGACTGTGGTGGGTCAGGCTGGTCCCTCCTTGGATGTCTTCCTTCAGTGGCCACTGTTCAAATTGTCTCTGTTCTTCAAGAGAGAGCATGTGTTAACCAAAGCTGACTTTGTCATTCCTCATTCTCCTTGGAGGGATTTGTGCAGAGTGCTACAGATAACAGAAAGGCTTTAGCTGTGTGCTTCCCTACCTGCTGTGATGAAGCTCAGACCTCTTCTTTATAGGATATAATGGTAACATGAGAGCAGAAGAAAAGAAAAGTTCAGAGACATTGCTTAGAATGGGAGAGCTGAGTAGATTGTGAGAGAAAACCAGCCCAGGTTCAAGGATCATTCAGGGAATCGCAGAGGCCCTGCCAGGAAAATGTCCATGGGGCTCTTATTACACAGATATCAACGGGTGGTGTGAGACAGAAACTCAGGCTGAGGAAAGGAACTGCGAGTCTTTCCAGGATCACTTTAAAGAGAGGTGAGTTGGGTGGGTGGGAGAAAGCTGGGCATGTAGAGAGAGAGCCACAGGTCAGGGGGCCCATGACGACTCTCACTTTCCCTCTCAAAGAAAGTCACTGTGTAGTAGGAGCTGCGGGTTGCGTTCCTGCTGCCCGGCTCCTGGCCACCAGCTAGCTTATGCCCTGAAATAATTACACAATAATTGTATTCTTTTAAACACTGCATGGCTCATTAGTTCCAGCCTTATTGGCTAGCTCTTACATATTGATCTAACCCATTTCTAATAATCTGTGTAACACCACAAGGTAGCTTACCAGGAAAGATCTTAACCTGCGTCTGTCTGGAGTGGGAGAATCATGGCGACTGCCTGACTCAGCTTCTTTCTCCCAGCATTCTGTTCTGTCTACTCCACCTACCTAATTTTCTGTCCTATCAGAGGCCAAGCAGTTTCTTTATTTAACCAATGAAATTAACACAAAACAGAAGACTCTCCCCCATCATCACTGCTTGGAGAGAGTGATTCTAAATTCACTCTCATCGTTAGAAAAAGTGAACACTAGCAAATGAATAAAAATTGAAGCTTTCCAAGCTGTAAATGAGAGGGCTCCCAATGCTTAACTTCCTATCTCTCCTCACACCGTCTGAAGCATTCATACATGACACATGCATGTGTACCCAAGCAAACAGGCTAAAGGCGAACACTTCACACTACCATGCATGTATCAGATGCGGTCATTCATGAATTCTTAGCGTATCATATGACTGGATACCTGCACCAAACCGAAGGAGCAGTCCCCGGGAGTCTGCGCGGCTGCCTGAAGGAGCAGTCACCCGGAGTCTGCGCTGCTGCCTGAACAAGTGATTTCAGGGGTGTGGTGCAGCGCAGCCTTCCTGAAGCTAAATGAGCTGCCGGCTTTTCTCGTGAGCCATACTAACTGATAAAAGCTGATTTCCATAAATACGTCTGAAAAATCTGTAATCTGCTGCCATTTGTTTAGTTATCATTAGCAGATTATAAAACAAATGAACAAGCTGCAAATGAACTTCAAAGGAAAATATGAAAATATTATTTTTAAATATTTCACTCTATTTTCTCCTCTCCTCTTCTGCCAACAGGCATTCTAACTTGAGTGGCAGGAGAAAATGCGTCCAATTATGACAGAATTTCAGTAAAGAAAATCTTTACTGCCCTTCAAATGAGCAAGCATGAGCTGTTATTTGGAAGGATCACAGAGCTCCAAAATGCTTGTCTTGGACAAAGCAATGCTCAGGTATGTAACATGGATTTGAAGTAGGTGTAGCTTGGTGTGAGGAACCAGGCATCTGTGACAGTGGAGGTTAGCATGAAGTGTGTTTCAGCGGCCACCAGGCAAGGGGAGTATGGTACTTCATAGTGGGGACAAGGGTCTGCCAAGAGAGTGAAGCTAGAGTAAACTTACTTGTGCCAAAGAGTACCAGGACAGTAACAGAATCAATCAAAATCAGTGGATAAATCCGATTTTGGGTTCCACAGGAAGTAGGTCTTGCTTTTTTGAGTAAAATAGTGATATAAATGTCTTGAAATGATTTGATCTATCATTCATCTGTTTTATTTTCTCTGGTAAAGAAACAATGAATGATATAAGGTTGACAGATGATAGATGAACAAATAGAAAGATGATAAATATATAGATGATAGAAAAAAGATGATAGGTGTTAGATAAATAAGTGGATAAATGATGAGATAGATAGATAGATAGATAGATAGATAGATAGATAGATAGATAGATAGATAGATAGAT
>JABTXL010007734.1:22452875-22513032 GCA_025134845.1 Neodon shergylaensis
GGTGTAGTGTAATAAAAAAATGCAGGCAACTTGGGAGGATGGAGAACTTGTCAGTGAAGGATTGAGAGAATGGGTAATAAAAAGACAGGATGGATAGGTGCATGGAGAGATGGAAGCCTGGGTTTTGATGCACAGACAGTTAGAATAGATGAATGGATAAATGGACACATTCGTGGATGGGTATATGGATGAATGATAGAACTAAGTAAATAGTACTTAAGTAGAAAGATTATTTAAAAAGGAAAGAAACCAGTACGTCAAAGCAACTAGTTACTTAGAGGACACTATTATCAAATACAATCCTCATCACAACACATGCTAATTTTACAGCACCCCCCCTTTGTTAATGAGAAATCCAATGCTCAGAGCACTGAAGAATTTTCCCAGAGTTGCAGAGGTAACAAGTGTCATATCTTGAACTTAAGTTTATATTTGTGTGTGTGTGTGTGTGTGTAACTGTCTATTTCGGGTAGGACTTCCTGGTATGTTTAAAGTGGTGGAACAGCAGCACAGTGGAGTGAATAGACCCTCAGTGTTGCAGGTTCAGTCACTTGTCTGGAGAACCAAGTTTGGGGAGGTAGTTAGTGCCACAGCCTTCAGAGAGGAGCTGCTTCCCAGATACTCTGACTCCCAACTCACTGACATTAGACTTGGTGAGGCTTTCTTCTATGAGCCTTAATCTTCCAGTGGCTAGGGAACTCGAACTTAGCTCTGTACAAAACCTTGATCATATGTTACCAATACTTCATCTCAATGTGGATGGACATGATGCTCTCACCAGGGTGAACCCAGGTCATTGTGCCCTGTGGCTCTCAGCAGGCCACCACACACCAGACTGGCCTGTCAGCTCAGGCATGGAGAACATTAATGTAGATGGTATGGGAAAAGTAGAAGCTTGAACACACATGTTGTATTTGCCGTAATGTTTTACTGTGTGTGTGTATTGTCATAAACATAGGTGGCCTTCAGGACTTTGGAGGAGAGTGGTGCAAGGTCATGGGTTACCAGGTGCTGCTGAAGCGTGACTACCCTTCACTCGCCTTCTTCCAATCAGATGCTGGGATAATGGACACCTTGGCAGAGAGAAGTTTAGATTTGACTTGGTCTTATACTGGCAGGCATGTGCCCTGATGACATCAGGATCTCATGTTACATGCTGACAAGAGCTGAGCCTCTGTGTATTTAATGCCAAATATTGATATGGAAGCATTTTTCAAAGTGCCATTCCAATAGACATAATAGAAATTTTTGTACAACATAGGTGTCTTGGATCGTTAAAGATGTATAAACTCAGGGATCTCAAAAATTGAAGCATGGTTAATAAAAACTCAGGATCAGAAATTGGGGTTCAACCTGAAGATCTGGCTCTTACCTCGACCTCAGTCTGAAAAAGCAATCCTGCCTCCTGGAATCTCAGAATGAGATTGACTGTTGAGAGCTATTTCCTCCCATATTATATTCCTCTCTAGGGCTGGGATTAAAGGTGTACACCACTGTCATTAAAGGCATACACCACCCAGTTTCTATGGCAACTAGTGTGGCTACTGAGATTAAAGGTGTGTGCCATTAGGCTATTGAGATTAGAGGTGTGTGTTACCATAATCTGGTCTGTAAGCCTGACCGGTGGGATTGTTTTACTCTCAGATCAGACAGTCTTTATTTATTAAAATACAATTGGAATGTCACTGCACCGCATATGTTTGTATTCACTCATATAGGAAATATCTGTTAACGTTGTTAACTAATTGGCTGAAATTGGCACCTAGATCCATCTGTTTAGTTCATCCATTTAAAGTATTGATTTAATGAATGACTATGTTTAGTTTTTCCAAATATCCATTAAATCTAGTAAATGTTTTCACCCTGGACTCTGTGCTAGACATTGTGTTAAGGATGTAAAATGGGGAGTCCAGAGATTTGTCCATATTCTATGGTCCTGGTACCATATGATTCTCTTTCCTGAAGTCAAAAGTGGGGCATGAGCTGAGACTATGACAAGGAAATAGACCCACACTCAACTCTTTGGCGGGCCTGCACCCAGCTCCCAAATAAATATATAGAGGCTTATTCTCCTTTATGAATACCTGAACTTAACTTGGTTTGTTTCTAGCAATCTTTTCTTAACTTAAATTTTTATCTATCTTTTGCCTCTGGTCTTTTTTCTTTCTCTATTCTCTATACCTTTCTTGACTTCTTACTCCCTAGCTTGCTGTGAAGCTGGGTGACTGACCCCTGATGTCCTCCTCATAACATTCCTCGATGTCTCTTCCTAAATTTCTCCTCCTATTTATTCTCTCTACCTGCCAGCACTGCATGTCCTTTCTTCTGCCTTCCTACTGGCCATTCAGTTCTTTATTAGACCAATCAGGTATTTTAGACAGGCAGAGTAACACAGATTCACAGAATAAAACAAATGCAACATAAAAGAATGCAAAACAGCTTTGCATCATTAAACAAATATTCCACAGCCTACACAAATGTTACACAGCTTAAAGTGATATTCCACATCAAGAGGTGATTCTAGAAGTCTAAAGCCTAGTTATTAGTTTTGGTTGAACCAGAGTGGAGAGAGAGACGTGGATGTCCAGTCTATAGCTATTCTGATGTCTACTCTTGGCTAGAAGAAAAAACATCAGTGATTTAGGGCCTGGGAACAATGCATCTCAGGATAAAGTTGGATCATGGTAGCCCAAGATAGAATTAAATCAAGAAAGCCCAGAGTTCATCAAGGTGGAGGACAGGGTTTTGCAGTACACAAGGTATCTCTCAAGTCTGGGAAGGAGAACTAATATCCTTTCACACTCTGTTCTTCTTGGCCCAGGATGCTGTGTTTGGAATGCAAAGAAAGCACTCAGGGTTGGGTGTGAGCAAGTCTGCAGGGGTCAGGGGCAGGCTCAGAAATGCATTGTGAGTGACAATAGGCAACAGGAGGATGCTCCAGGGAATGTCTCAGGCAAATATCTCTTCAGGAGAAACTACCTCTGCAATGCACCCTTCCTGCCTTTACTAATAGAAATCTCAGTAAAATAATAATAATAATAACAATAACAATAATAAGTAAGATGTTCCAAAATGTGAAATATATATATATATATATATATATATAGTGTGTGTGTGTGCCTAGAAGTAAAATTATTTAATGTAAATCATGTTACCATCTTTTATCATCTCCTTGCCTCCATGAAGAGCTAAGGACTCTGTCACATTATATGTCATATGCCCACATACTTCTCAGTGTGGGGCAGAAGACATTACTATTACTTGGAAGAACAATGAGGCTCTGCAAAAGTGACATGACTCTCACAACACTAATCTGAGAGAGAAATAGTCAATAAAATCCAGGATAGAGCTCTGACTTCCAAAATGAAAAAAAAAAAATTTTTTAAGACTTGTGTATGCATACATGAGTGCAGTGACTGTGGGTGCCAGAAGAGGGCATCAGATCATCTGGAAATGGAGTTAGACATGCTTGTGGGCTACCCAATGAGGTTGCTATAAAAAAAATTCAGGTCCTCTGGAAGAGGAGCAAATGCTCTTAACCACCAAGCTTTCTCTATCTCTCTACTTTCAGTTTTAACTGAAACATTTACATTGAAGATAGTAATAGCAACTTTAATTTTTTTTAACTGGGAGCAAAATGATCTATCATTATACAATGCTTACCCAACACGTTAAAATAATGTACCCAAAGTGTGAAGCTGTTACTGTCAGGATGGGATACCCCCAGTGGTAGCCTTCATGTTTAGCTGATGGAGGATGTTGAGGAATGCATCTCCAGACCCATGTACTTTTCCATCTAGAATGAGCTTTCAGTGTGGTGTTATTAGACTACATCACAGTTGGCTATTTACTCCTAAGGGCTTCTTTGGGGAGACTCCATAGGATGAGCCTCAGGCAGCATTTAGACGATAACCAATGCACTAAGGATAAGCCACTTAAGGGAGGAAGGATCTGTTGTCTCCATGTTGTCAGAGGCGGCAATGCATGAATGGATGGATATATCACTAATAAGCCTATGGTGAGGCAGAACTATCATCATGGAAGGGGATGGTGGAGGCAAGCAGCCTACCTCATAGTAGGCCATGGAAGAAGGGTCTGGGGACCAGACATGGCTGTCAAAGGCACACCCCTAGTGACACATACTGCTAAGTAGGCCATACCTCTTATGTAGTTCCCTCAAGTGGGCATGGACTGATTTACTAATGAGCTAAGCTACTGATGAAGGATGTTAACCTGCTCACAAAACCCATTCAGTTTTCATATTACCTGCCTCAAGGCCTTTTAGAGAGATAGCTCATATCCACATAATAACTTTAGCTGGCCATCTGTCTTGACTAGTTGGATATCCACTTGACACAAGCTAGACTAGAGGCATCTGAAAAGAGGAAACAAACCTCAATAGAGAAAATGCCTCTAAAAGATCCTTAATTAGTGATTCATATGGGGTAGGGTTAAGCCCAATGTGGGTGGGACCATCCCAAAGCTGGCGGTCCTGGGTTCTGTAAGAAAGCAGGCTATGCAAGCCATGGGGAGCCAGACTGTTGTAAAGGAGGCTGCTTGTTGGTTCCTGGCTGCTCAGTCCTGAAATAATCACACAGAAACTATATTATTTAAAACACTGCCTGTCCCATTAGCTCTAGCTTCTTATTGGCTAACTCTTCCATATTAATTTAATCCATTTCTATTAATCTGTATATCGCCATGTGGCTGTGTGATAGTTTTATCGCCACCAGCTAAAGTTCTGGTGTCTGTCTCCGGCTTCTCTCTGACTCCTCCTCTTTTCTCTCAGCATTCAGTTTAGCTTTTGCCACCTACTTAATTTCTGCCCTATCAACAGACCAAGGCAGTTACTTTATTAACCAATGGTATTCACAGTATACAGAGGAGAATCCCACATCACAAGCCAGTAAGTAACATCCTCCATGGCCTCCAGTATCTTGCCCTGCTTGAGTTCCTGTCCTGATTTCCTTCAGTGTTGGACTATAATGTGTAAGTGTAAGCCAAATAAACCTTTTCGTCTCCAACTTGGCACAGCAATAGAAGCTCTGACTAAGACACCACCTACAACTGTGTATGCATTTTGTCCTGATAAACCAACAGATGTGGGTGGTAAATGCTGAGGCATGTATGTGTCTAGATTTCCCAGATGCAAAACTGATTTTAAATACCATATGGTGACTGGACTCTTCTATGGAAAAAAAAAAAAAGGTTTTCTGCTGTTGTTGTTAATTAGCTGGATGGTTCATCGATGGTCTAAGTCCACGTTCAACTCCAAAGCTTGCAAGCTTGAAGGGTATTCACTGGGAAACTGATTGGACTGAAAAGAGGTGAGCTGTAGAAGTTGCTGGAAACAGACATTAATCTGGAGCGTTCTTAGCCTTCCACTTTAGTTGTCAATTCTCCCTCAGAACTTGCATCATGAATCAATATACTTCTCCAGTGTTCTTCAAGAGACAGGAGGGAGGGAGAGACAGAGTAGAGGACCGAACCAGAAAGACTGGAATTTGCTGCATTTCCAACTATGTATATGCCCTGGAGCAGAAACCTCAGAGATCACAGATCTCATGCACTCCTGATTGGAAGGCAAACCTCAATCCAAAGGTTGTGCCTTGAAGAAGACGCCCAAGCTATTTAAAATGATGAAAAACCTATTGATTATAAGTAGATGTTATCTTTAAAAATGGGCTCTTTGCATGCTAAAGCTGCTTGAGATGGCAAAGTCCTCAATGTCTTTACCGCTGTTTAATCAGTGAGGCTGTAATCAAAATAAGACTACTGTGGATGGGAAAGACCCTATGGCATGAGGCTCTGTGGTCATAATCTGTTTTGCTTTCACGGATGTGTAAAGGATGGGTAAGTGCATTTATGCAGCTCTTGCACACTTGTGCAGCCACACCCCTGTCCAGGTACCCCTGAGCATCACAAACGTCTCTAGGAAGGGGCTCTGACCTCCTGCTAATATGCAGACAGGGGAGCAAGCTCCAGCGCAGCTGGGGAATCGACCTCCCGATTTCAGAACAGGAAACTTGTAGATTATCCCAGAGTGCTGTCCTGAAGCTGTCACACAGATCCGAGTTTTAAATCCCACTGCCTGTCAATCACCAAAGAGACGGAAGCAATCAACCTGAACCAAGACTTCAGTGCTTTGAGGAGGGTGCAGGGCCGCTGTGGCAGTGCCTTAAGGGGAGCACATACAGAATCAATTCAGTGTGTATATCTTTGCAGCTCAGGTCTGTGCTGCAATGCTGAGTTCTCCTACCCTTCAGCCACCTAATGCCACTTCATGTAACTTATCATACCCCACCCTGCTTCATCTCTGTCTCACAGGATGGCCAGCTATGGTCTCACCCACCTAACCTGCTGTTTTGACAAACTCTCTCACAGACCACCATGGAGCAACTGCTGGATTCACCTCAACTCTATATTGGAGTTACGGGGGAAGAAGTAATCACATGGTTTGCTTGCCTTCCTTCAACAGGTGCATTTAAGTTGCTGCTCCAATACAAGGATTCAACCAGTGTGAAATTTCTGGCACCATGGCACTGTGACAGAATGGCATAGAGAAGGAGCAGATAGAATAGTGGGGACCTTATTAAGATGTAAGTCCCATGTCTAACTTTTGTATTTCCAACAAGCTACATGGGATCCCAGCACTGGACACAGGTCTGCTCTGTGTCTAGAAAGAATGGGGAGGAATCACTGTGGCTGGTCCAAATGCTTCATCATGTGTTAGTTTTGACCTCCCACAAAGCCTTACTATTCATGGTCCACTGCTCAGTAAACAGAGACAGAGCATACAAATATTTTCTCAGTGTGAACGAGACTGAATCCTCAAGAATGGTTTTGGTTAAAATCAATGTCTAGACCCAAGAGAGGCTCTCCTTTCCATGGCCGTTTGTGCTTGTGAATACCAGGAAGCCCCCATCCGTCTCTCCTAGGGCTCGCTGCTTTTTACATATTGACTTTATTCCTGAAAAGGTGAGGTGGATGGGCAGAAACAGTCTCAACTGCAAATTCATAGGCATGCTGAACAGAGAAAAGGGGGAGAGAAGGAGAGGGAAGAAGATGAGGGAGGGAGAGGGATAAGCAGAGTGGGAAGCTGGACAGGGAGAAACAGCTTCAAGTGCAAATTCATAAGAATGCTCAACAGAGAAAGGGGGAGGGAGAGAGAGAGAGAGACTCGGAATCCCCACATCCATCTGAGACAGGGATTGCCTTCTGGTACTGCTGAGTGTGTGTGTGTATGAGCAGGGGCATCTCTAAGTGTTAAAGAAAACCAGTGCTGTGGACAACGAGACTGTTGGTCTGTGAAGAAGTAAAGTGAAGTGATACTTAGAGCCTAAAGCTCTCACTGGGACCATCAGCACCACTGCCGGGGGGGCGGGGGGGGGGGGCGAAGGGCCTGACATCATCCCGAGGTGCTTGCCAAATGTGCTGTTCTCACTGTGTTGTGAGGATAGATAGGGTTTCACGAAATGTTAGCTTTCTGCTTTTCCTGAGTGTTGAAACTGCTGAAGACACCGAGTGCGGATGAGAATGAAGACGCGTCTTCCACTGAGATTTGCTCACCTTGGTTTAAGGGTCTCTGACGGAGCTTCCCCCAACCTCAAGCCCAGCAGGACATTCAGAGATGGCACCTAAAACAAAACACCCTGTAACCCGAGCAAATCTTCAGTGAGCCCCCATCCTGCATGTCTCTGGTCTAGTGCGTCTCTGGAAGTTACACCTCTGTATTCTGGCCGATTCATTATACCTGCTCTTAATTCCACTGGCCTTTAACTCACCAGGGCTACGTGAGCTCCTGCCAGTAACACATCGTTGGTATTTGTGGGCTGGGACAGGTGAGAGCACACACCAGGTAAGCAGCTAAGGAGTTTCCATCTGTTAATATCTGTTTGCTCTGATGGGCCTTGATGAGGGACGCTGCTGCCAGTCACCTCCGAGTGGGAGCAGCGTGTCTATTATACAGATGTGTTTACAAATGGAATGACAGGAAGGCTGAAGCCGGCTCAGTCTGCGAGGCTATCAGGTGCATAATTTGAGTGAGAAGACTCTTAGGAGTCATGTTTTGCCAGCATCAGCTTTTTTTTCATAAGCTTAAAAAAATGTATTCTTTCTCTCTCTTGCGTGCATGCTCTCGCTTTCTCCCCCACCCATGTGTATGAGTGTGTGCATGTGCATGTGTTTGTGTATACAGATGTCTTAGCATGCTTGTAGAGATTAGAGGAAGAGGGCAGGAATCCATGCTCTCCTTCCATCCTGTGAGATTTTAACGCAAGCCATCAGGCTAAATATCAAATGTTTTTACTCCACCAAACCATCCCACTGGTTCCCTTATGATATTTTTATGATTCTTCTGACATATTTCTTCATTACTTCAAGTAGTTTCTTTTGAGTGGTGAATGTGGTGGGGCCTGGGGAGGATAGTTCAGTTGTAGGAGCAGGCTGCTTGGCCGCTTGTTTGTTTTTCTGGCTGCCCAGACCCCCAAAATAATTACACAGGAACTGTATTAATTAAATCACTGCTTGGCCCATTAGCTCTAGCTTCTTATTGGCTAACTCTTACGTATTAACTTGACCCATTTCTATTAATCTGTGTATTGCCACGTGGCTGTGGCTTACCGGCTAAAGTTTTAGCATCTGTCTCTGGTGGTGGCTCCATGGCTTCTCCCTGACTCCGCCTTCTTCCTCCCAGCATTCAGTCCAGTTTTCCTGCCTACCTAAGTTCTGCCCTATCAACAAGCCAAGGCAGTTTCTTTATTCATTAATGGAAATCACAACACACAGAGGGGACTTCTGATGTGGGAGTGTCATATATCAATCTATTGATTTCATTGGTTAAGTAATAAAGGAACTGCTTGGCCCTCATAGGTTAAAAGATAGATGGGAGGAGTAAACAGAATAAAATGCTGAGAGGAAGAGGAAGTGAGCTCAGAAGTCATGCAGCTCCTCTCAGGGCCAGACATCAGGCAGCTCCTCTCAGGGCACACGCGATGAAGCTCCGACCCAGGATGGACATAGGCTAGAATCTTCCCGGTAAGCGCACCTTGGGGTGCTTACACACATTATTAGAAATGGGCTAGTCCAGGTGCGAGAGTTAGCCGAGAAGGGGCTAGATAGAATGGGCCAAGCAGTGCTTAAATGAATACAGTTTGTGTGTTGTTATTTCGGGGCATAAGCTAGCCAGGCGGCTGGGGTTTTGGGGACGCAGCCCCACAGCTCCTTATTACAATAGACTTCCACATCACAGTCTGTGTAGTGTTGGCCTCACATGCACAAGGACACAGCTTTGAGCCTATGAACCCACATTTTAAAAAACCAGGGACAGTGCATGTATTTACAACCCCAGGGTTGCGGTGAGTCCCTGAGGCTTGCTGACCAGCCAGCATAACCTAGTTGGTGAGTGAGTTCTGGTCAGTGAAAGACTTGGTCTCCAAAAATCAGAGATGGGCAGCATCTGAGAAATTGCACTGCAAGTTGTCCTCCGGCTTCTAACTGTTAGTGCACACAGTGCCCAAGGACACGCATGGACACCCTCTGCACATCAGCATTCACATGTACACATATGCACACCAAAGTGAAAGAGGTATAGATTTCAAGTTTCCTGTGTAGTAGTTAGGTTTCTAGTGCTAGAATAAAACACCACAACCAAACACCACTTGAAGAGAAAATGGATTATTTCAGCTTGGAATTCTGTGATAAGTGTGATGGTCACAATCCATCACTGAGGGCAGGCAGGCCAGGAACTCAAGACAGGAATCCCGAGGCTGAAACTGAAGCAGAAGCCATGGAGGAATGCTGCTTACTGTCTTGCTCTCCTTGGATTGCCTAGTTTGCCTTCTTATACAACCCAGGACCACCATCCCAAGAATATCAGTGCCCCTATCATCGCTAGTCAAGAAAGTGATGTTCAGACTTGCCTACAGGCCGATGTGCTGGTGGCACTTTCTCTGCTTATAGTCCCACTTTCTAGATAACTCTAGTTAGTATGAAGGTGACAAGAAGCTGTGCAGTACAAGCCATTTCTTCAGAAGGCATATGCCCCTTTATCCAGGTAGAGAAAGTTGTGCTTTGAAAAGGGAGACTGTTCCAAGATTTGTCCACCTCCGGAGCTCACGAGCAAGGCAATTTAGTTTAGATCAATAGCTTCTGTTTCGGGCTTAGCCATTGGTGCTCCTCATTAAAACAAAATTAGACTGTCACCCAGAAAATCATCTTTGAACCATGTTTCAATTTGTGAGCCGTCTACAAGGGTGGAATATTAATCAGAATATGCTTTGGGGAGTTAGAGCTGCAGCGATGACTCTTTCCTCAGGATGTTATATAAGACAATTCGCTTACTGATGAGGCATGAATGGCCCTAATGGTGTATTCTGTAGGTGATTTATCTTAATTGTCACTCTGGGACCTGTTATTACAGTGTCAGGATGGGTCACTGCATTAGAAAATCAAGGCTGATGAAGAGCATTCATTTTTAGCTTGTTTGTAAATCAGACTTTTGGGACAATGACCTGCTCACCATATATGTGTCTGAATCATTTGTGGGCTGCATTCACTGCCTCTCACAGTATTGAAGAAGCCACATCTATGTCTGCATCATGCCGCTCTGTGGTACTGGGACTTGGTGGCCAGGAACATGTATAACTAACTGCCAAGTGCTACCTATTATGGCAGGGTCTGGCATAGGACAAGATGACCTTAGACTAAGACACCAACTCCCTGACTATACTGGCTGTCCTAGAACTTTTCTAGTAGACCAGGCTGGCCTCCAACTCACAGAGATCTTATTGCCTCTGCCTCACTAGGGCTGGGATTAAATGCATGTGCTATTATACCAGGCAGGTTAAAACATCTTAAGCACAGGAAGAACCGAGAATTAAAGATGGGAGTGCAGCTAGCCTTCATCAGACGCTAGGGCCTCGTTCCCGCCTGCCGTCTGATTTTGCCTCTGACACGTCCTGCTTTCTCCTGTGTTATCTCTACTTTTGAGTAAAATATCAGAGAGATCCATAAACTCAAAGAAGGGTGCACTTATGGAAATACAATGTCAGGAAAATTTTGAGAGAAGTATGCACAAAACGCTCTCAAAGTTTAACCCCTTGTGTTCTTAGTGATGAATGTGGTGTCCTTACCTATATGTGAAGCAAAAGGTCTATTAAAATTATTGAAATGGGGCCTTAGCTTCTCAGACAATGTTTCCTCAGGGGGTCTGCCACAGCCCCACAGCAACTCTGGGTGAGGAGGGAAACACAGTACGGGTAAAAGTGGCATGTGTCCAGGATGAACGGCGGAGTGTTGAACGAACCCCTCCAGGTCCCTAATCCTTTGAGCTCATACAATAGAGGCAATTTGGAGTAGAGAAATGCAGTTATTCACTCAATTTTTCCCCCTAAATGAATCCCTCTTTTGTGAGCATTAAAATAGCAAATTGCCTGTGACGCTATGTCTAGTCAGCTACTAAAGTAGAACAAGAAAAGTGAGATGTCAAAAAACCCTCATCTTCTATTTACATAATTACCAGATTAAAAAGGAATTGTGTAAATGCAAATGAATGCACAGGTGTCTGCCAGGCAGAGATTATCCAAATTATAATCAGTCTGTCTAGGAAAATGGCTCATTTAGTGTCATCTCCAAGGCGTAAAGCTTGAAGCTTTGAGAATCCAGCCTTTCAAATTATGCCCATTGTATCTGCGAAGGCATCAAGTCACTGTGCCAGGAGAGCGTTCTGAGGAGCATCGCTCAACCCCACCTCTCCAGACACTTAAGCTCTGCTGAATACAACAAGAGCCCTCCTCACGGGGAGGTGTTTCTTTTCTGTGATTGAAAGGAGCCGTGTTCGCCAATATCTTCTTCTCACAATTACTAGTTGATTTATGGTGTGTGTCTGTGTGTGCACATGTACACACGCACCCATGGGTGTTGGCACACACGCCCCATGATGAGTGCAGTGGTTAGAGGACAACTTGTGTAAATCAGTTCTCTCCTTCCTCCGTGTGTGTCTCAGAAACTGGATTCAGGGTTCCAGCTTCCTGGCAGCATCCTTACTTGCTGAGGGACCTCACAAGCCCCTGCCTCAATTATGTGCAATGAGCTGCTTTAGTTAGTTTTCTAGCCTTGCCAAACCACAGCCTAAAATCACCTGAAGACCGAGCAATTGAGCAATTGTTTTCAGCAAGTGAGCCTGTGAATATGTCTTTGAAAGATTGTCTTTATTGGTAATTGATGTTAGCAGGGTTTACTCCAATGTGGGTCCCCACCCCTAAGGAGGTGGACCTGGGCTCTGGGCTAAGAAAGCCAAGAGAGTAAGTGACTTAGTTAAGGTTACCATTGTTGGGATGAAACACCATGACCAAAAGCAAGTTGGGAAAGAAATGGTTTATTTCGCTCACAGTTCCATCTAACATTTCATTGTCAAAAGCAGTGAGGACAGGAACTCTACCAGGACAGAAACCCAGAGGCAGGAGCTGATGCTGAGGCCAAGGATAGGTGCTTCTTACTTGCCTGCTCATCATGTCTTGCTTTCTTATAGAACCCAGAACCATCTGCCCAGGGGTGGTGCCACTCACAATGGGTTGGGTCTTTCCCCATCGATCACTACTTAAGAAAACACCCTATAGCCAGATCTTATGGAGGCATTTTCTCAAGCAAGGTTCCCTCCTTCCAGTTAACTCTAGTGTATGTAAACTTGGCATGAAACTGTTCTGCACTGCCAGCCATTGGCAGTATCCCAGTATGGTATCTACTTTGAATCCTGCTTGAGTTCTTGCCCTGACTTCTTTCAGTGATGGAAGTTAAACAAACCCTCTCCTCCAAAGTTGCTCTTGATCAGAGGGTTTTATCATAGCCATAGGATGAAACTAGAACAGAATGAAACTCAAATTACCCATGGTAGATTTCTACTAATGAGTCTAAATTGTTTCTTTGCCCCTGCAAGTTGCCATGGAACTGACAGATGTAAGACTGTGGCATCTTGTGCTGAGTAGCACGTGGAGCTCACCATGTATCTGTGAATGCATGGAGCACACCCCGAAGCTGTCTCCTCCACCCAAACAATGCTTTATTTTTTCAGTAAGTGGCCAGTGGAGAGGTCGCATTGCCAGAGTCATAATTCTGTTTCTGGAAGTATGGGCTGAAGTATGACCAAAGTGGCATAGCCTGGGGTTTTTGTGGCTAGCCTACCATACACTTGTCCCATGAATGACAACTCAGGAAAGACCCGTCCATCACCAGGTCACCTGCCAGTTCTCAGTTGTCATCTGGAATGATAGGAGCTGGCATTGAGAGATGAATATAGAAGAGTTAGGGACGGGGAGTCACATGCAGAGGTTAGGGAAAGCTTTAACGTGAAGCTTTAACACGGAAGCCCTAACTATGGGTGCCTGAGAAACTTGTGTTAAGAGAACATAGATATTTGCTATATGACCCCTGGATTTAGAAATTCAGAAATGTGTCATATGTTTTAAAAAGTGTGCTCCGGCCGGGCGATGGTGGCGCACGCCTTTAATCCCAGCACTCGGGAGGCAGAGGCAGGCGGATCTCTGTGAGTTCGAGACCAGCCTGGTCTACAGAGCTAGTTCTAGGACAGGCTCCAAAGCCACAGAGAAACCCTGTCTTGAAAAACCAAAAAAAAAAAGTGTGCTCCGTGTTTTCAGATGTGCTCATATGCACTTATTCTCTATGCCCTGGCTTATAATTATCCAATGGGAGGCCCTGCTGATCAGAGGTTGCAGTCTCTCATGGCCTGGCAGCTTTCTCCAAGCTCAGCAACATGAAGAGCCCACTCCCTCTGCCTGCCCTTCTTTGGAGGATGTCTCTAAGCCCAGATGTCTGACTTAGCTCAAGGATGACCCTTGACATAGTTCTCTGCACAGGTCTTCCCCTGTGGACCACATGGTAGTTAAGTGACATGTTCTAGCTATCTTCATAGGGCGGTGCTGCCACTAACCCAGCCTTATGATAGGATTGGGACCCTTAATGCAAGTTAGGGTTTGTCCCCAGGCTTCCCAATCCCATATATTTCCTGTACTCTAGAAGAAAGTTGAGTTGTCCCACTGATGTCAACTCCCAGAGAGCTATCCTCATCATATCCTCAGCCTTCTGAACCCTGTTTCCTACTTCTGCTCCCTCTCCCTTCTTGGATAGGTGGCCAACATTCCCATGGAAGAAGGAGAACCACATTTATCCCACTGAGCAGATATGTCAGCATTTATTTATTTATTTAAGTTTATTAATTCAATTTAGTTTTTATCAAATTCATTTATAATTAAATCCGTTTGAGAGTTTGAAGTTTGATGAAGATTTTTACATGTAGAAAATCAATAATTAAATTTCTGATACCAGCTGTCTTCTGGGTGAAGGTCTCCTTCACTCTAGGTGATTATCCCAGGTAATTGTGCGTGGTTAGAGGGCCACTGACTTCATCAAGCAGCGCACATCTTTTGTCACCCTGTGCGAAGGAAAGGACACTGTGCCCTTAGAAAGACTGTAAGCTCATAATGCGGAAATGAAAGAGAGAACTCGTACAGTAAAGATGCAATAATCCAGTTTCACAAATAGTGGGTCATTGACTAACTTCCTTTGTTGTTGGGGATGGAAGTAAGGACTGGGTATATGCTGAATAAGCACGTGACTACTGAATTAAACTCAAAACCCAATAACAAACATTGTAAGAAAGAGTGGCCAGTGTAAACACCCTTCCCAGAGAGCTCCTATGTGGAGGGAAGTCATAATGACCATCTTTGACACTTCTTGATATGTAGTTTCTGGGGTTTCTCTAGATAGACTCCCGTACACTTGACTCATGAATGACAGCTTGGGAAAGACCCTTCACAAGATCATCTGCCATCTTCATTATGACAAGCTTTTCACCAGTTCTCAGTTGCCATCCTGGGATGGCAGGAATTGGGCATTGGTGTGGGCAGTCTCGCATGGCACGGCACACCATGAGTTGCTGGTATACACTTTTTTTTTTTGCAATCACACGAGGCTTTAATCGATGAGATGAGACAGGAACCAGTGCACTGGGGCTGAGACTCATAACCCACACAGGGGAAGAGTTCAACCCTGAGTGACCTGGAGAAGGGGTTTTTATAGGAAGAAACCACAGCCCAATAAAAAAGGGGCAGGGAGGGTGTCACAGAAAATCACAAGGGGACAACTCCCTGCCTCAAGATCAGTCAAGGTCATAATCAGCTAGTTCCTAAAATCACAAGGGGGAAACTCCTTGTTTCTTAATATTATTCTCAAGATTACAATCTAACTTTATCTTCAGCTAGTTTCTGAAACACAGTCACTGAACCAACTAATACTAGATTTTTTATTCTTCTCTTTCGGCTTGTATTTTTGACTATTTTCTTCCTGCTGGGGAGGTCTGGATTTATCCAGGTCATTCATTTCCCCACTTCTTCTAGCATCTAGTTCTAATCATAGAATTAGATTTTAGTATCTTTTTGACCTTGACTCTTACTGAGGTTATGTAATGAGACTCTTAAGAGCCCTAAGACTCCTGACACCAAGTACTCGGTTCCCGGTTTAGCTAAATGGTAGGCTTGTAATACAGGCCTGACTCCTTGTGTGTCGACATCGGTTTTTAATGACACCAAAGATTACTGTGTGATTGTACAACTGGTACTTAGGGTCTTTTATCATCCAGCTAACATACATAAAGATGAGTTTGACAAGCACCCAACTCGCTTTTGATGAGAACCTGTTTCTCTGACATTAGCAGTAATACTGGGCCTTGGAATAGCTGCCCTAATACAAGCCCCTTAGTACTTTAATGAATTAAAACTAATTACCTTCATTAGAGAAGGAATAAGTGCTGTTCAGATTTTGATGTTATGGTATCCACTTTTGTACAGTTACCCAAGCTTCTATACTTCATGATAAACACTCCATCCCCAGGAGCTCATAGAACAAGGGATACATTGGTTAATGGGAAGTGTGGTATGGGTATGGCATAAATATGTCAGAGGTGGGGGCAGAGTGATCTCACCACACTGTAACCTTGGAGATAGTCTTAGAGAAAGGTACTACCAAGTCAACATCTTAAATGTTGCTGAATACCCCAAATGGGGAGAATTCAAGACAAGGGGACCAATAATGTAGGAAGGTGTCTTTTCAGAGATTTGAGACCATTGGAGAAGAATCTCCTGTCTTAGGACAGATCAAGCCTTGTGAATATGTCTGCTCCATGTCTGAAGGTGTGTCTAAGCTTCATCCCAGTGACAACTACCAACATGAAATCATGTCTTCACAAGCCATGATGAAGATATTTGTGCTATTGTATTTGCTACTCAATTGAAGTCCTTGAATGTGGATGTGTAGAGGACAATGGTGAAATCTGGTGGCAGCGGAAGAGGTGACAGCAGAGTGAAAATACAGGTCCACAGAGAAAAGGCGAGAATAAACACCTGGGAAAAGAACAGAGTGTATAGATGTGCCCGGAGGAGAAGAGAGGAATGAAGCCTTATGCTGATTCCAGACTTAGACAATCAGATTAAAGTATTAGCCCCTAAAACATATAACACAAGAGGAAGATGAGTTTGGGCACAGAATCATAAACTACATTTTTACTCAGATTCTATCTAAGTCAGCAACACAATGATGTGGAGTAGGAAAAGAGGAGCGTGAACGTAATTTTGGAATCAGGGTTACATAGAGTGCTCTACTTCAATAGGATGAGAAAAGACAGTGGCCCAAGGAAACAGTGTGTGGAGGGCACTCACGGAGTGCTGGGAAATTAGGCCAGGACTAATTAAAGAATTGTTTATATACAGCTTTAAACATCAGACTGCTGAGTTTTAGGTTCCCATAACCACTGAGGACCATAAAATAATCTCCCCTTTCTCCTCTCTTGGAAATGGCATGATAGACACTTGTTATAAACCAGAACTACCACATCCAGAGCACAGTTGTGGGAATGACTAGCAGTCATCCAAGGCCTATCTGACAGGATGAAAAGACGCATTCTGGTCTCCTAGGTGCCAGAGAGATGACACAGCAGGCAAAGGTGTCTGCTGCCAAGCCTGACAACCTCAGTTTGTTCCTGGAACCCATGCACTGGAGGAAGAATTCCAACTCCCTGACATCAATATTCATGGTGTGGTAAGAATACAATCTCACACATACATGCATACACACACATGTGCGCGCACACACACCACCACACCACATACACACACAGCACCACCACACCACATACACACATACAAGTACTACTACACACCATGCATACACACACACACCACCACACCACATACACACACAGCACTACCACACCACATATACACACACACAAACACTACTACACACCATGCACACACACACCCCACCACCACACCATATGCACACACACAAACACTACTATACACCATGCACACACACACACCACCACCACCACACCACACACACAAACACTACCGCACACCATGCACACACACACACTACCACTACACCACACACACACACATACACACACCACGACACCACATAGACACACACAGTACAAATTAGGTAAATAAATATAAAATAAACCTTAAAAACCATGTTTGGGATTATTAAAGATAAGAACAAGCAAAATAAACTTAATTGAACTGCAGAAAGAGCTAAGTGCAGGTGCCCCTCCATACACACCATTTTATTGATGCTCTAGATTGTGAGTCTGATTAACAAGCTGAAGAAAACTTAGTGAGTTGTAAAATAGTCCAGTTTTGCATAGGATTGCCAGGAGAGAACTTAGGTTTCAAGTTATCACACCATGCATCCAAAACTAAGACAGAATAAGTCTTGACCTCATGTGGAACCTTCAGCTTCCACACCAGAGCATCCATGATCCAGTCCTATGATGCAGGATCTATTCTAGGTAACAGGTGTTGCAAAAGAAGGGCCCACCCATTGGGCTTCTAGGCGGCCCTGTTTAGGTGCTGAGGAGTTCCATCTGGACGGGTGAGTGTGTGCTATCCAGGGGCGGTTTGTCCCAGAAGAGAGCACAAATACCCCTCTCCCAGCTCCTTCTTCAGGGCTGTCTTTCTTACGCACGACCCACACCCCAGCACCCTCCCCCAACCCTGCTCTGCTGTATGCTAGGATCAGTGCTCAAGAACAGTTTTAAGCTCCTACACTAAGGCTACCCATGCAGAGTGATGAGTGCCTGCCTACCGGGCAGGCCTCAAGATCCCCTGTAAGGGAGCCCTGGCACCTCCAGCTTGTGCTCCAGGGTCTCCTGTGCTCTCCTGGACTCCGCCCTGCCTGCCACGTTCTTCCTTTTGTCCCCGGATCATTGGGCTACCAGGCGGCCCTGTTTAGGTGCTGAGGAGTTCCATCTGGACGGGTGAGTGTGTGCTATCCAGGGCCGGTTTGTCCCGGAAGAGAGCACAAACCTCCCTCTCCCAGCTCCTTCTTCAGGGCTGTCTTTCTTACACACGACCGCCTCTCCCCCAAGCCTGCTTGGTCTGCAAGGTCCTTTGATCAGGAACAGTCTTCTGCTCCTATACTAAGGCTACCCACTCAGAGCAGTGAGTGCCTGCCTACCCGGCAGGCCTCAAGGACCCGCGAAAGGGAGCACGAGCACCTTCAGCTTGTGAGGCAGGGTCTCTTGTGTTCTACTTGTCCCTGCCCTGTCCCCCAAGTTCCCCCTTTTGTCCACGGGTCATTGGACTACCAGGCTTCCATGTTTTGGTGCTGAGAAGTTCCATCTGGACGGGACGGTTCCTGCTTCTACACTGAAGAGATACACCCAGAGAGTCAGTCACAGCAAAGACTGGACCAAGACACCAGGCCTCTTCTGGCTCCATTTGAAGGAAGAGATGGGAAGGCGCCAATGCAAGAATTCCTCCAACAACCTGAAACGCAACATGACATCACCAGAATCCAGGGATCCTGAAATTAGAAGAATTGTACACCCTACTCCAGAAGAATTAGAAGAAATCAACTCAAAAGTGAATTATATGAAAATAATAGAAGACCTTAAACAGGAGGTGGAAAAACTGCCATAAACAATTAGAGATTACAAACAAAAAGGTAGAGGAAATGAATAAATCACTCAAAGATACCCAAGAAAACCAAGAGAAACAAGAAAAAACAATTGAACAGGTAAGGGAAGCGGTTCAAGACTTGAAGAATGAAATGGAAGTAATGAAGAAAACACAAACCAAGGGAAGGATGGAGATGGAAAATCTGGGTAAACGAACAGGAACTACAGAGACAAATACTACCAACAGATTACAAGAGATAGAAGAATGTCAGACACTGAAGATACCATAGAGAAAATAAACACACTGATCAAAGAAAACAGCAAACCCAAAAAATTCTCATCACAAAACATTCAGGAAATCTGGGACACAATAAAAAGACCAAACCTAAGAATAATTGGGATAGAAGAAGGAGAAGAAATACAGCTCAACGGTCCAGAAAGTATATTTAATAAAATTGTAGGAGAAAACTTTCCCAACCTAAAGAAAGATATTCCTTTGAAGGTTGAAGAAGCATACAGAACACCGAATAGACTGGCCCCCCAAAAAAAAATCTCCGCGCCATATAATAATCAAAACACAAAACATACAGAATAAAGAAAGAATATTAAGGATAGGGTCATTTCAGGTTCCCTATCCTCAGCTGCCCAAGGAACTAACTGGGGACATTGCCCTGGGCACCTGGGCGACACTCTAGGTTCATGTCTCTTACCAACTCTAAGGTGGTTCCCTTAATTAAGTTATGTGATTCCCTGCTCCTCTATTCAACCTTGTTTTATCCCCAATAATCCCATTTCCCCAAGTTCCCCCCATCCTCCCCTTCTCACTTTTCTCTCCCCGTCTCCCCTTACCCCCATCCCACCACACCCCCAAGGTCCCAATTTTTTGCCCAGCCATCTTGTCTATTTCCCATAGCAGGGATAATAACTATATGTTTTGCATATCACCATAGAACCTTTATCTAGCGATGGATGGAGATAGAGACAGAGACCCACACTGGAGCATCGGACTAAGCTCCCAAAGTCCCAATGAAGAGCAGAAAAGAGGGAGAACGTGAGCATGGAAGTCAGGACCATGAGAGGTGCACCCATCCACCGAGACAGTGGGGCTGATCTATTGGGAGCTAACCAAGGCCAGCTGTACTGTGACTGAAAAAGCATGGGATAAAACCGGACCTCTGAACATGGCAGACAATGAGGGCTGATGAGAAACCAAGGACATGGCATGGGGTTTTGTCCCTACTTCATGTTCTGGCTTTGTGGGAGCCTAGCCAGTTTGGATGTTCACCTTCCTAGACCTGGATGGAGGGGAGAAGACCCTGGACTTTCCACAGGGCAGGGAACCCTGACTGCTCTTCAGACTGGAGAGGGAGGTGGAGAGGAGTGGAGGGAGGGGGAGAGGGGCAGGAGGAAGGGGAGGGAAATGGGAGGCTGGGAGGAAGCAGGGATTTTTTTTTTCAATAAAAAAAGAAAGAATATTAAGAGCTGCAAAGGAAAAAGGTCAAGTTACTTATAAAGGTAAACCTATCAGACTTACACCTGACTTCTCTATGGAAACCATGAAAGCCAGAAGGTCCTAGATAGATGTACTGCAGAAACTAAGAGAACATGGATGCAAGCCCAGACTACTATACCCAGCCAAACTGTCATTCACTATAAGTGGAGAAAACAAAATTTTCCAGGATAAAAACAAATTTAAACAATACGTAGCCACAAATCCAGCCTTACAGAAAGTAATAGAAGAAAAATCACAAACCAAGGAGTCCAACAATGACCACAATAACTCAAACATCTAGAGACCCTTCACCAGCACAACTCAAAGAAGGGAAACACACAAACTCTACGACTAAAAAAGTGATCGGAGTTAACAACCACTGGTCATTAATATCACTTAATGTTAATGGACTCAACTCACCTATAAAAAGGCACAGACTAAGAGACTGATTACGAAAACAGGCTCAAACATTCTGCTGTTTACAAGAAACACACCTCAACCACAAAGACAGGCACCTACTTAGAGTAAAGGGATGGGAAAAGGTTTATCAAGCAAATGGGCCTAAGAAACAAGCAGGTGTGGCCATACTAATTTCTAACAAAGTTGACTTCAAACTTAAATCAATCAGAAGAGATGGAGAGGGACATTTTATACTCATAACAGGAACAATTCATCAGGATGAAGTCTCAATCCTGAATATCTATGCCCCTAATATAAAAGCACCCACGTACGTAAAAGAAACATTACTAAAACTCCAGGCTGCCATCAAACCGCACACACTAATAGTAGGAGACTTCAACACTCCTCTCTCACCAATGGACAGGTCAATCAGACAGAAACCCAACAGAGAAATAAGAGAATTAATGGAGGTAATGAATCAAATGGACTTAACAGACATTTATAGAACATTCCACCCAAATAGGAAAGAAAATACCTTCTTCTCTGCAGCTCATGGAACCTTCTCGAAAATTGACCACATACTCGGTAACAAAGCAAACTTCCACAGTTACAAAAAAATATTCGTAACCTCCTGTGTCTTATCAGATCACCATGGATTAAAGTTAGAATTCAGCAACAATGCTCCCCTAGAAAGACTACAAACTCATGGAAACTGAACAGTCAACTACTGAATCACACCTGCATCAAGGAAGAAATAAAGAAATTAAAGTCTTCATTGAATTCAATGAAAATAAAGAAACAACCTACTCAAACTTAGGGGCACTATGAAAGCAGTCCTGAGAGGAAAGTTCATAGCACTAAGTGCCCACTTAAAGAAAACAGAGAAAGCACACATTGGTGACTTAACAGCCCACCTGAAAGCTCTAGAAAAAAAGAAGCAGACTCACCTAGGAGGAGTAGAAGACTGGAAATAATCAAACTGAGGGCGGAAATCAACAAAATTGAAACACAGAAAACAATCCAAAGAATCAATGAAACAAAAAGCTGGTTCCTGGAGAAAATCAACAAGATTGATAAACCCCTATCCAAATTAATCAAACAGCAGAGAGAGAATATGCAAATTAATAAGATCAGAAATGAAAAGGGGGACATAACCACAGATACAGAGGAAATTCAGAGAATCTTTAGATCTTACTACAAAAGCCTGTGTGCCACAAAACTGGAAAATGTAAAAGAAATGGACACTTTTTTAGATAAATACCATATACCAAAGTTAAACCAGGACCAGGTGAACAATCTAAATAGACCGGTCAGTCGCGAAGAATTAGAAGCTGTTACCAAAAACCTCCCTACCAAAAAAAGCCCAGGACCAGATGGTTTCAATGCGGAATTCTACCAGAACTTCCAAGAAGACCTAATACCTATACTCCTTAATGTATTTCACAATATAGAAACAGAAGAGTCATTGCCAAATTCCTTTTATGAAGCTACAGTCACTCTGATACCAAAACCACACAAAGACTCAACTAAGAAAGAGAATTACAGGCCAATCTCACTCATGAACATCGACGCAAAAATCCTCAACAAAATACTGGCAAACCGTATCCAAGAACACATTAGAAAAATTATCCTTTATGATCAAGTAGGCTTCATCCCAGAGATGCAGAGCTGGTTCAACATACGAAAATCTATCAATGTAATCCATCATATAAATAAACTGAAAGAAAAAAACCATATGATCATTTCATTAGATGCTGAAAAAGCTTTTGACAAACTTCAACATCCCTTTATGATGAAAGTCTTGGAGAAATTAGGGATACAAGGGTCATACCTAAATATAATAAAAGCTATTTACAGCAAACCGACAGCTAACATCAAACTAAACGGAGAGAAACTCAAAGCTATCCCACTAAAATCAGGAACACGACAAGGCTGTCCACTCTCTCCATACCTCTTCAATATAGTGCTTGAAGTTTTAGCAATAGTAATAAGACAACATAAAAGGATCAAGGGGATTCGAACTGGAAAGGAAGAAGTTAAACTTTCATTATTTGCAGATGATATGATAGTGTACATAAGCGACCCCCAAAACTCCACCAAAGAACTCCTACAGCTGATAAACACCTTTAATAATGTGGCCGGATACAAGATCAACTCCAAAAAAATCAGTCGCCCTCCTATACACAAAGGATATGGAAGTAGAGAGGGAAATCAGAGAAGCATCACCTTTCATGATAGCCACAAACAGCATAAAATATCTTGGGGTAACTCTAACCAAGGAAATGAATGATCTATTTGACAAGAACTTTAAGGCATTGAAGAAAGAAATTGAAGAGGATACCAGAAAATGGAAGGACCTCCCTTGCTCTTGGATTGGGAGGATCAACATAGTAAAAATGGCAATCGTACCAAAGGCAATTTATAGATTTAATGCAATCCCCATCAAGGTCCCATCAAAATTCTTCACAGATCTTGAGAGAGCAATAATCAACTTTATATGGAAAAACAAAAAACCCAGGATAGCCAAAACAATCTTATACAATAAAAGAACTTCTGGAGGCATTACCATCCCTGACTTCAAACTCTATTACAGAACTACAGTAATGAAAACAGTATGGTATTGGCATAAAAACAGAGAAGTCGACCAATGGAATCGTATAGAAGACCCGGATTTTAACCCACAAACCTATGAACACCTCATTTTCGATAAAGGAGCTAAAAGTATACAATGGAAGAAAGAAAGCCTCTTCAACAAATGGTGCTGGCACAACTGGATGTCAACCTATAGAAGAATGAAAATAGACCCATATCTATCACCATTCACAAAATTCAAGTCCAAATGGATCAAAGACCTCAATATCAATCTGAACACACTGAACCTGATAGAAGAAAAAGTGGGAAGTACCCTACAACATATGGGCACAGGCGATCGCTTCCTAGGTATAACCCCAGCAGCACAGACATTAAGGGCAACATTGAATAAATGGGACCTACTGAAACTGAGAAGCTTCTGCAAAGCAAAGGACACTGTCACTAAGACAAAAAGGCAACCTACTGACTGGGAGAAGATCTTCACCAACCCTGCAACAGACAAAGGTCTGATCTCCAAAATATATAAAGAACTCAATAAACTAGACTTTAAAATGCTAATTAACCCAATTAAAAAATGGGGCACTGAACTGAACAGAGAATTCTCAACAGAAGAAGTTCAAATGGCCAAAAGACACTTAAGGTCATGCTCAACCTCCTTAGTGATCAGGGAAATGCAAATCAAAACAACGTTGAGATATTATCTTACACTTGTCAGAATGGCTAAAATCAAAAACACCAATGATAGCCTTTGCTGGAGACGTTGTGGAGGAAGGGGTACCCTCATCCATTGCTGGTGGGAATGCAAACTTGTGCAACCACTTTGGAAAGCAGTGCGGTGGTTTCTCAGGAAATTCGGGATCAACCTACCCCTGGACCCAGCAATGCCAGAGATGCCCGATCTATGACAAGGGCATTTGTTCAAATATGTTCATAGCAGCATTATTTATAATAGCCAGAACCTGGAAACAGCCTAGATGTTCTTCAATGGAAGAATGGATGAAGAAAGTGTGGAATATATACACATTAGAGTACTACTCTGTGGTAAAAAACAATGTCTTCTCGAATTTTGCATGCAAATGGATGGAAATAAAAAACACTATCCTGAGTGAGGTAACCCAGACCCAAAAAGATGAACATGGGATGTACTCACTCATAATTGGTTTCTAGCCACAAATAAAGGTCATTGAGTCTATAATTTGATATCCTAAAGAAGCTAAATAAGAAGGTGAACCCAAAGAAAAACATATGGCTATCCTCCTGGTTATGGGAAGTAGACAAGATTGCCGGGCAAAAAATTGGGATCTTGTGGGTGGGGTGGGAGGGGGGTAAGGGGAGATGGGGAGAGAAAAGTAAGAAGGGGAGGTTGGGGGGAACTTGGGGAAACGGGATGATTGAGATAAAGGAAGGTTGGATAGGGGAGCACGGAAGCACATATCTTAATTAAGGGAGCCATCTTAAGGCTGGCAAGAGACTTGGACCTAGAGGGGCTCCCAGGTGCCCAGGGCGATGTCCCCAGTTAGTTCCTGGGGCAGCTGAGGATAGGGAACCTGAAATGACCCTATCCTATAGCCATACTGATGAATATCTTGCATATCACCATAGAACCTTCATCTGGCGATGGATGGAGATAGAGACAGAGACCCACACTGGAGCACCGGACTGAGCTCCCAATGTCCCAATGAGGAGCAGAAGGAGGGAGAACATGAGCAAAGAAGTCAGGACCACGAGGGGTGCACCCACCCACGGAGACAGTGGGGCTGATCTAGTGGGAGCTCACCAAGGCCTGCTGGACTGTGCCTGAAAAAGCAAGGGATAAAACCGGACTTTCTGAATATGGCGGACAATGAGGGCTGCTGAGAAGCCAAGGACAATGGCACTGGGTTTAGACCCTACTTCATGTTCTGGCTTTGTGGGAGCCTAGCCAGTTTGGATGTTCACCTTCCTAGATCAGGATGGAGGAGGGAGGACTTTCCACAGGGCAGAGAACCCTGACTGCTCTTCAGACTGGAGAGGGAGAGGGGGAGGAGTGGGGGGAGGGGGAGAAGAGAGGGACCCTTGAAGAGCAACTTAGGAGACCTTTAACTAGTGAAATATTTTTTTTTCTTTCTGGCCATATTCCTGAGAAACTCCAACTAGTTCTGAATACTTCTTCCTAGAAGGCAAAGTGTGAACTCAGGGGATGTTGATATTGCTTCTTCAAAGTATGCGGGACCTGAAGGGGCAGCTGTCATAAAACCCTCATCATGTAAGCATTAGTTTGGATTCCATCTCCCATGGCAAAGACCAGCAGCGTGTACCTGTAATCTCAGCCCCGGGCAGCAAGAGGCAGGATCACCCCCGGGGATTGTTCACCATGCCCTCTAGCAGATTGGTAAACTCCAGGTTTGGTGAGAAAGCTTGTCTCGGTCACCAATGTGGAGAGGAGAGCGACTGGGGAAAATACTCAATGTTGACCTGTGGTTTCCACATGTACACAGACAGGTGTTCTGCCACACTGAGCAAGACCATACCAAACCCACACTTCCAGGTATCCTTCCTGAGACAAAGGCTTTTGCATGAAACCTTTGAACCCACGTCATCAGGGTAACAATACTCATGGATCTATGAGCTTCCACAGAAGGATGGACAAGGTGACATTCACGAAAGTACTATACACGAAAGAGTCCTATTAAAGGAAATTAAAATCTAATTTCAGGAACCAATACCCAGTGGCTATCTAAAATCAACAAAAGTCACAACAAATTATACTGAAATACCAAACTGCTCCTGAAATCATTGCTTTGAGTCACACAGAATGCACAATAGTTTCAATTGAATAAAGCCACAATCCCAAACAACCAACTCCTAATAAACCATAATTATAAAGACCCAGCTGCAACAACCTGCACCCTGAGCTAAGAATTTAATCTTCCACCTCTCATAGAAAGCCAATCTACCATCCTTTCCTGCTAAAATAAATAAGGTTTCTGTTTGTTTGTTTGTTTGCTTTTTGTTTTTTGTTTTTTGAGACAGGGTTTCTCTGTGTAACAGTCCTAGCTGTCCTGGAACTAGTTCTTATAGACCAGGCTGTCCTCAGACTCACAGAGATCTGCCTGCCTCTGCCTCCTGCATGCTGGGATTAGAGGTGTGCTCCACCACCACCCAGCATAAGTAGGGATTTGATTTTTAATGTAATCAGCCTACAGGAACTTTGCTAGGCTGCAAGGTGTCTTCATGATCATTAGGATTTCATGACTGTAGCTCTTAGTTGTCTTCACTACTACCTCAACAAACACAAGGTTGGTGGTAGACAAGATAGGAAATTTTTTAGTCTCTGTCTCAAGAAACAAAGAAAATATTGCTTAAATCCACAGACCTGGTTGTGCTTCCTGTCTGGAATCAGACTGGCATTGATTTCCTGGACATGGAAAATAATTTGTGCCTGGAGAATTGGGTGTATGTTTTGACTCTTTCAATTACTTCATAGCTGTCTTGGGGACTAGAGGTAAGCACCCCATCTCTAGGAATAGTTTTGCAATAATAGAGACAACTGAACAGCACATCTTTGAAGGTGAGGTAGTGCCCTGTGTAGCACTAACTACATTGAAAGAGTCATATATTCTTCTTTCCCAAAACTGATTGGCCAACTCTTTATTGTCAGTTTCATCAGCACGTGGCACAATCTGGCAGAGAATCTTCCCACACTTCCTTTATGAAAGTAAACCAAAATATTGGGAAACCTTGGATGAGGACCATGATTCCTTGGGGCCCAATCCCAATAGAGGGGGCTTGGCTGATCAGTTCTGGTTCTCCACCAATGCCAGACACAAAGCCTGTGAACCTTGACAAACACTTCCACGGGATTATTTTGAGAAGAAAATGGAAAGCAGATGTCCTCCATTCCCAATACAGTCTGAGTTCCTGTGTAGCCAGAACCCACTGGCCAGTGTTTGAACGTAGCTTCCTGAGTGGTGCCGTGCTCAGGCGCCCATTCCCCGTGGCCTTTTTTCTTCATTGCTAACTCAGTGTACAGCAGAACAGTACTCACCTCTGACATGGGCTATCGGCTCCCAAATGAGCCTTTAGCTCAGACTACAGGGCTACCGGAAGTCCCATGGGTGCAGCTGGGAACTAAAACTTTCCTCCAGACACTGTGGGCAGCTAGGAACCTTTCACCCAACGCAAATGTCTACACTTGGAAGAACATTTTAGTAAGTTCAGCAGAGAAGCCACAAGCTTCTCATCGTGACTTCTTCCATGTCTTCTACACTAATTCCCATTGATGTTTTAAATATCACCACTCACGACAGCAAACGCTCTAATGCATCCAGGTTTTGATTTGAGAAATGAGGAAGAGAGAGGGCTAGGCAGGGCCAGAGCTATTTTCGTAAAGGTCCACAGGCTGCCATTTGGGGCACTCAGCAGGGATGCTATATGTGGAGCTTCTGTATTGTTCAGATCAATAAATACCGTGGAGGAGTCAGGGCCCCGGGGATGTGGTCCTTTAGTGTCTATGCATTGCTTTTTTCCCTGGGTTATGCGCAATATAAATGGAAAATTCTGTCTTACTGTAATGTTTCCGTAGCTAAATACAGACTCTCACCTTTTAAATGTCACCCTTTGCTCCATTTATTTGGTTGGTCTCCATGTGTAGAAAAAGTCATAAGGAAAAGCGAGACAAAGGCAACTAAGTCCCAAGACTTGCTCTTTGGTAGCTGAAATATAAGAGAAAGATTTATCTTTATCTTTAATTATGTATATGTGTATGTCTATATATGCATGTTAGCATGCATAGGTAAATATATGCCTAATTAGAGGTAAGGAGAGAGTGTTGCAGCCCCTAAAACTTGAGTTGAAGGTGGTTTTGAGCTGCCCTGTTGGTGCTGGGAACAGGAGCTCAGGTCCCCGATAAGAGCAGCGCTCATCCCTCCAGCCCCCAGTAGGTGAAGCTGACTGCAACAATTTAACCTTCAAGAGGAGCACTGACCTTGCACAAGGCTGCTTTCTCCATTGAATGTCATGTGTCTGTTAAGAATCAGTAATTGAATAAACAAGACAGGTGAGGGTAGGAAAATTACTAACGCCCCATGTTCATTTCCAGGGAAACTGCTATAGAGCAGCCCTCTGTGTTTATACTTTCAAATCATGAGTTTGTGTTGGAGGTACAGTGCGAACCTCCATTTGGTGTCCTTCAGCAGAAGCTGAAGACTACCTGTGCCCTGCGGTGTTACTGTTACAGGTTGAAGGCTGCATCCTTTCAGATTCAGGGGGAAATCCTGCCCTGCCAGCCGAGGATAGTTACTGAAGTTAGGTGATGAGGTTTAACGGCAGGGTCTCCCACACCTGGAGTTAGTGTTATTACAAAAAGAGCTGCCATGATCATGGTGTCTCTTCCCTAAGGAAGACATTGAAACTCTGGTTTCCATTCTGAGGCAAATTCATTAGTAGAGTTCTACTGGGTGCCTACTCTATGTGTGCTGAATGTCAGTACCATCAATCCACATTTGAGCGAGTCATTCAGAAGACTCCTAGGCTAAGTGACTTACTGTTCTTTTGTGGGGCAGCCCCCAATAAGTGCAAGAAGTCAGCCTGGCCCCACACGTGAACACCTGTTTCTTGCGCATGCAAGGAGCCAGCCTGAACACACATTGGCATGTGTTACTCAGGCTGAAGTTCACACGGCGTGCAGGGACTCACACTCAAGCACATGCTATTCACATATGCAGGGATGCAGTCTGGACCCACACAGGCACACATTACTGTTGCCGTTGCTTTGGTTCTCTCCTTAAACAAAAAGAAAGGCTGTTCATGAGCACTGCGTGTATGAGGCACTTTCTAGTCTGGCCAGATGAAATCTACCATTGCCTTATTTGGTTTAACTTTGCATGAAGAAAGCAAGGTTTGAACAAAGATGCCTGAGTGCGAAGCAAAGAGCAGAAAAATGTGTGTGGAGATCCCCTGTCCCCGGGGCTCTGCTGTCACAACAGATTCAGAGTTCCAGGAGACAGGGAATCATTAGGTCTCCAGCCTGAGATCCAAGGAGTTTGAAAAGGATCCCTGGCTTGTGCCCTGAAGGGAAATGCACAGTGACCGAGCCCGGTTTTCCAGGCAGATACCAGGCGAACATTTCTGGGATCAGATCCTGCAGAGGTGATGGACTCAGGTGACCGAGATGTCATGAAGTGAAAGGTGGCTGGGGGCAAAGAGTGGGGGATGCCACCCCAGCGCTGTGGGCTCTGTCCAGGGCCCACCTGGGAAAGCCCCAAAGGGTGCAACTGACAGAGGGAAAATGTGGTTGGTTGACTCTCAGCTCGGTAGCATGGAAAGAGCCAGAGGAGGGGGTGGAAGCTGCGTAGGAGCTGCATGACTCTACACGTGTCTGTGTGTCTGTCTTCCTGTCTGCGAACAGGTGTGCACATGTGCATATCTAACACGAGAAGGGGCCCCGTGTGTCTTCTCTTACTGCTGGTTTATTAAGTTCCTACATCATCACTTTTCTTGCAAGGCAGAAAATGAAAACATGCAAACAGTGCTTCACTTTCAATAAATCCTGCTTTACGTATCTATTTTCCCTATTTTGCTCTGTAATTAGAAGGGAAGATTCCTATTCTCCCTGTTATACTCCATGTCTCCAAGCTCTGGCCATCCTATGTTCCTATGCTCCTGGTGTATAAGTACATTAAATCCTGCCATGTGAGTCTATCATATGTCCAAGAGATAAGGATACGGCGCATCCTTATCAGTTACTTATGAGTGCGTCAAAATCTAAAAGGAAATAAAATTATGTCACCAAGATGAACTCACCAGTTTAAATCTGGAAATTCTCAACTCGAACGTTCATCCATTTCACTGAGATCATGACAGGAACTTTGATGCAGAGGAGTACAGAATCATAACTGCGTTGTAAGACATAATGGATTTTCCAACTACAAAAGAGTGGTTAACTCAAAATGCGTTCGTAAGTGAAATCTGCAGCACAATACATGTACTAGAAGAATATATATTATATGCTTCAGTTTGCCAGGTATATAGCATGATGCCATTAAACTCTCACTTCAGAGTCACCATGTAGGTTAGAGAGGATAAATGTAAAATTTATTATTTCTTTCAATATGAAATGCATTTCTATTTTTATAATACTGAGGAAAGAAAGGAGTGCTGTGCTCTGCAGAAGGAACAAGAAGCATTTTCTTAAAGATTTAGACAAAACTGTAGAACAGTAAAAGCTATAGAGAGTGAGAAGGGGTAAAGGTGAAATAAAATGAGACAGAGGGCAAAGGGAAAAGCCAAATTATTGATTGCCGATTCCTAAAGTAACAGACTTCATGCTAAGAGCACTGTCCTTCTCCTGCTTCCTGGGAGGAGATTTGAAGGTCGATGCGTTCTTTTCCGTGCATTCTCAGATGACGGACTTTCAGGAGCTGGTGGGATCAAAGTGGCATTCCAGGATCTGAGGGGACAGTCATGGGAAACCCAGCTCTCACAGTGGGGAGCCGGCTTCACAGATTGCGTCAGGATCTTAAGTTGAAAGATTGCTATTCCACATTGAAACGTTGATACCGGGAAACAGGATAAGGAGGAGAACGTCCATCGTACAATCCTGGAGCATAACTGCTCTTCTTGCTTTTCTTTTAAAAGATTTTTTTTTTCAAATACACAAGAAACTTAGATGTTAGCATTTGGTAATGACCATTTTGAGAGTGAAAATCGGGCTCTCAGAAGGCATATTGTCATACAGCCTAAAATGGTGTGCCCCGGATGCTGAGGAGATTCAAACAATATTAGTGAGGGCCGAAGCAGCATGAAAGAGCCCATCGCTGGTGTGACTGTGTTTCCAGGACACTCTGTCTTCTCCTACCCGCATCTACTTGGTTCACTTGACCATCAGACATTACACAGTGTAGGCTCCTTGGAGTGGGCAGCTCACTTTAGGCTACATGTCGGATCACCTATAACAGGGTCTATACATTGCCACCTAGCAAGTGGCTTGTTACCACAAACCACACGGAAGAAGGTAAGTGTCTGGCAGGGTCCTTAACTTTCCGCACAGGCACTCAGCTCCAACTTAAAACTCATGTTTAAGTCTTAGATTCCTTTCAGACACCGGATGTTGTGTGACATTCCTGGGGAGACATAAACATAAATGTTTATGTCAGGGAAGAACATAGGGCACTCACTCTTCGCGAAAGTTGTTCTATTAAAGTCCAGTTCATCAAAAACCATGAGTTTACTGGGGTTACGCAAAGGAGTGTGGGTGACCGTGGTGCCTGGCCCACAGGAGTAATTCACAAACCTCAGCGTACCCCTGAAGAATCCCATCCTAGCCAAGTGTTTATGGGCAAACTAGAGAGGAACAGGGCCTCAGGATGCTCTCGTGACTCTTATGAGCTTACATGCCATGCAAGCCTCATGCTCCTTCCTCTTTTTTCATGAAGGGACAGTAGCAAGCCAGGTCCTGTAAGGCTCTCATGGTGTTGAAAAGTCACTGAGTCAGGATAGTGAATGAGCTAAGGCAGAGACATTACTGAATCCAAGACAAGGGCAGCATCCTGTTGGAATAACCGTGCTCTGTGTACATACACATAGACAATTACCTAGCATTGTGCATACACATGTTTAACTTCCTCACAAAACAGGAAGGTGTTCTGTCGAGTAAGATGCCAGGAATTCTTGGGTTCTGAGACACTGACCAAATCATAGTGTGAAACGGCATGCTGAGGGTCAAATGAGCCTTGAAGGAGAGACAGCACGTGAGAGCTCTACGGTGAAAAGAGAAGAGCGCGGGGGGATGTTTCAGCACCAAGGACCTAGACCTTCTTTGTCAGAGGGTGTGCAATTAGCATAGGGTGGTGGGCAGAGGTTTGCACATCTTTACTTCACCCAGATGTTAGAAAAAAATAATAACAAGTTCCTCAGAAAACACACTCAGCATTAAAGAACTAGAGAAACAACGAATTTCCTGCTCGGTGTCCTGGGGAAGTCTTAGTCTTACCCTCAAGAACAAAGGAAGGCAATGTGCCTGTTCCCCATGTCAGCAAATACGTGTTCACCTAACATATAAGACATAACAGGATTCAAATGCATTAATTAGCTGATCTTCAGGATTAAGTTAAGCTTTAAGGAGGGATAGGCTACAAGGAAGGCGCACTGTAGTCATCTTCAAATTGTGAACCACAAAATAGTGTTAGGACGCAGGCTGTGTTTACTTGGTGACTCCAACAGAAGAAACAGGAGAGCCTGAGTGTCAATGCAGAATGTGTGTGTGCCTTGTGTATCTGCCAAGGATAGAGTTTCCAGGCGTTTATCTCCTTCACCTTTCTGTTTGGGTGCATTTGAGTAGGAATTTGACAGCTTCTACCAGCAGAATGCAAATGTCCACCCCAGGAGGACTTGATGATAATTCCGAATTTGCTGCCATGTAGTTTCTCTCAAAGCTGCCAGTGAAGTTTTCAGACGTGAGTGGTCCCTATCCCCATGCACACAGAATGGTAACATGACATAAGGTTTGTCTCAAAACACAAGGAATGTTCTGCTTCCCTCCGTGTGTGAACCTTGGGAGCCAGCGCCTCTCTCGACGTTCATTAGCAAGCCACGAGGCCACACACATCCACACCTGTAACCCAGCTGCCGTGGAGAATACAGTTGCCTCCATAGGAGTTCACTAGTTATAATCACACTGCAAGCATGTAATTCATTATACTGTGTGTGTGTGTGTATGCTTAAGAAAAATAACAATAGAAAATCTTTCAGCAACTCTTGAGATGCCAGGAAAAACACAGCATTGTTAGAAGGTATCAGTGTGCTCAGTCCCCATGTGCTGGAGCCCAGCCAGCCATGCATGCATCCATGCCTTGGCAGAGTGCTGCTATTCAGTCTCCGCATTGCATAATACGCTGAGAAACTCAATAGTGCACATTGTAAAGATGATAATAATGCAGGCTGGCAGCAGCCATCTAACCCAAAGACATATGGGCACCAATGCCACAGGGTGAGTCGGTGACACAGGGCATCGAAACACAGTCCATGAGGTCTGCTCAAAATGACATCTTGTTTGAAAACTGGAAGCAGCAGCAAATACCAGATGCAGACAGGATAACGCAAAACAATGAATAAAGCAGGTGCGGAGGGATGTATATGCAGTCCTAGGACTCAGGAAGTGGAGGCAGGGGGATCAAGAGTCTAAGACAGCTACATCGGAAGTTCAAGGCTCATGAGACTTTGTCAACCACCCCATCAAATCATTAAAAAGCAAAATGAGCCACTGTGGAGATGGGCACAGACTAGCTGGCTGCCCAGCTTCCTTCCTGCTGCAGCTTCCCCAAGACTTTCTTCAACCTGACAAGGACAGTATCACAGGTTATGACAAAATTGCCCTTTTCTCTTTATTGTGATAAGGAGATCTTGAAGGGACAGGCATTTGTGCTTTGTTAATTTTTTTGAAATATAAGTACGTGTGCCTGTTTGTATCTGCATGTGTGTGGGTGTGCCTCTGGAAGCCAGAAAAGGGCGCTCAGTCTCCTGGAACTGGAGCTAGAGGCAGCGTGAGTCCTTTCACATGGGCACTGGACACTCAACTTTGGTCCTCTGAAAAACCAGGAAGTTTTCTTAACCACTGAACCGTCTTTCCAGGCTTTTACTCCTTAAAATATTGAGTGACCAACTGACTATATGATTTATTGATTGATTGATTGGTTGATTGATTGATTGATTGGTTTGTTGATTTCTTTCACTTAAATTAATTTTTTGTCCTCTAACCTCTTTGCATGCCACAGCCATGGGGACCAGATAGAGAACAGCAGAAGAGGTCAGGTCGGATGATGACAAATTGATTTAAATGTAAGGAAAAGTCTGAAGTGATGGCTAGGGTTATGCTCAACCCAAAACACGGAATTCAGATTCCTGAATGATAATACTGTTGAATTTGAAACTTCTAATGGGCTCTTACACTTAAAATTTAAATAAGGGGCACATTTACTATGCAAGTAACACTGCTAAACCAAAATGAAACATGCAGAACTATACAAATGTTGCTTAGAAGGCTTGAATGAAACAAAGTAAGCAAATAAAAACATGCCGATACTAATGTCCAAGACGGTAACACATCATAAAGGGTGAAGAAAGAGCAGCCCATGAACATTTTCTGTGGGACTGGAGCTGATGTTTCAGCAAGGCTGTGCCTAAATGGGAAACAAAGCTTTGCACTGAATCCTAAAGAAATCCCTGAGGCTGTGGAGATGGCTCCATCGGTAACGTCAGTGCTTTGCAGACATGAGGACCTGAGCTCAGATCCCCAGAACGCACACAAAACTTGGGCATGGTGCTAAGCGCACACGCACCCCCACACACTAATAAAATTTTAAAAGTCTTCCTAAATGATCCTGAAAGAGACTTGAGCAACAGGTGAGTAGAAGCCAAGGCTCCACACCACGACTACGATGTCCCATTTTGGATTTCCCATGTGGTTCCTTCCATCTCCACTTCCCTGCCTGGATGTGACAGTGGAGTCAAGCAAAGCAAGCTGCTGGCTGCTGCTGGCTGCTGAGTGCTGGCAGCTGGACCGCAGATATTCCTAAGTCTCCTGCCTGCCGTCCTCTTCCTTACTTCTCATTGCCACATCGCCCAACAGTCCCCATCAATTCCACCTGCTCAGGTGCCCCCCGATGTCAGATGTGCCTTTACACCTCCCTTCACCCCAAGGTTCTGATCAAACTGCTAGCCCTGTCTCACACCCTCAGCCTCCGACTTCACAGTGGGTGCTGACGTGTATCCTGGACTCATGACCCCACTTACCCGCATCCCGTTTCCGGGCAGATAGAGCCCACCTTAAGCCCCAGAGATGAAGTGAGGGTCAGGCCTACTGCTTACCACAGGGAAAGAAGAAGACTAAGTAAGATGATGACTTCTTACCTCAGTGTCTCCTGAGACCTGGGGTTGTGAACAGGGAGACCCCCAGGGTCACATGTCACGACAAGCTGTTTGGTTGAGCAACTCCCTAGCCCAACACTAGTGCGTGATCCTGCCCCCTTGATGGTTCAGGCTTCTTTTGTTTTATTTTATTTATTATTTGTGAGCATATGCCACCCTTTGCTTGTGCGTGTCTGAGAACAACCTTTACTAGCACTTGGTTCTTAACTTCCACCAGCTCTAGGTGCTCACACTTGGTTCATCAGTCTCGTGCTGAGCCATTTCATCAGCCCCCAGGGCATGGGTTTAGAGCCTGAGACTACGGAGCTTAGTGTGTAGTACACAGAGCTCCATATTTAGTCCAGGAGTCTGCAGTGGTCTCTATGTAGACATCTCACGTCCCTGAGTGTCTACATTGATCTCTATGTAGACATCTCACCTCCTTGAGTGTCTACAGCGATCTCTATGTAGACATCTCACCTCCTTGAGTGTCTACAGTGATCTCTATATAGACATTTCTCCTCTTCGAGTGTCCACCTTGCACTCTATAATAAAGTAATGTTCAGGTTTACAATCTGCTCCCAGGAGGCTGAGGCAGAAGAATCACTGCAAATCCAGAGGATTCCAATTTAATCTGAGCAAGAGTATAAGGCTTTGTCTCAACCCACCCAAAATAAAACCAAATAAACAAAACAAGATCTGAGTAGCCCACTCTAAACACAGTGAAAGGCGTGTGTTTGACTGCTCAGTGACCACACAAGAGTACATGTGATTTCATTGAAAAAGCACACGTTGGACTACACAGTGACTACACAAGACTACATGTGCTCTCATTGAAAAGCACATGTTTTGATTACACAGTCTCCTCATTTTTCTCTCAGGACGACTACACTTGCATATGAGACCCAAGCTCAAGAGGTCAACAGTGCGGTGGTCTGTGGCTCTGCGATATTTTGGAAAACTCTTTTTGTTGATCAATGTACTGGATGTGAGACAGGAACGGGGCCCTGGTGGCCCTGATTCCTGCAGAGAGCCTGGCTCAGTTGGTGCATGGCTTCTCTAGGAAGGAGAGAAGTGTTTGCGTTAAACAACTGCCCATGAAGACATCCATGCCATGTCTCCCTTCCCACCTCCTAAGCTTTGCCTTCTGTTGACTTGAAATCCCATCCTGTCCCCTCCTTGGCCCTTAGCCTGCACCATGGGTCAACCCTGTGTGTTCTCACCACCCCATCTCCACACGCTTGTGGAAGGCTAGAGAGGATCTGGGGCTCCCAAATGAAGACAGGACAGGATAGTTGGGAAACAGGGCAGCGCTGATTTTAGTCTGAGGCCTGTTCCTTCAGACAGCATGTTGCTTACGAGGCAGGCGGCAGGAGCTCTAAATATCAGCTGTCATTACCGAAGGAGGGGGCCGAGCTGAGAATCTCAAATTACTGAAATGGAACAAAAAAGACAGATGTTCCCTTGTTGCCACCCACAGCAGCAAGCCCGAGTCCTTTTCCATGACAGGAAGAAGCCGCTTGGTGCTGGGAAAGAGACTTGCCTCTACCTGTGACAAGCACCCTTGGGCCTCTCCTTTTCCCCTGGACAGAACTGGCCAGGTGAGCTGGCAGGGTTGGATGAGGACAGAAAATCCCAATAGCTCCTTGATCGTGCCCAATCTGGACAGAGTCTGGACATGGATGCTATCCTCACAGTTCCGCGTCCAGCACCTCTGCCTCCCGCCTTGGCATTCGGATCACGTCTCTTTGCTGCTAGTACTAATTTGAAGATTATAGCATTCACAGCTATTTCTGCTGGCCTCCAATGGAACTGCAAGCTTTCCTCCAACCCCCGCTGTTGCTGCTCCTCTCCCTTCTTCATGTATATTTGGAGTTTGGCCTCGGGTTGAACCCTGAGCTCGGGGACCGCTTTTCTCAAAGGATTAGAAGCACAGACATGCTCCCGTTTATGAAAGCTGTGAATCCTATGGCAGGGAAAGGTGTCTTCACGTCAGGATGAAGACACAGGAGAGTGGCTGAGCTGCCAATTAGTGAGGAGCGGAAGAATTAACCTTCCAGTTACACATCTGGGAAACGCTGGAAGCTCCTAGTGAGGTCACTGAAAAGGGAACAACCCGACTGCCTTTTTGAGGCAAGAAAACACGACCACAGGAATGTGTGCTTGGCACAATCCTCGAGGGCCTGCTGGAGACATCAGCCCACCGTTCCTATAGCTCGCAAAGCTTCAGCTTGCTGCTATAGGAGCAAAAAAAATGTGCATTTGCTTTTGTGAGGTCACAGTTCTCTCCGTGTTGGTTAACACCGTCCCCGTGGGTTTCCTAAGACATTTGTTTCCTGTGGGCAGGAGGCATCATCAGCTCTGTAGGTCACAGTCAGGGCTGCTGTGTCACAACCAATCTACAAAATGTAATTCACACCTGCTCAGAACCAATAAATCCCCTTAAGCCTATCTGGCAGTGAGTACGGAGTCCCCTGCAAAGAAGGAGAGGAGCCAAGCTGATAGTGTATGAGAGGGCAGAGAGGCCAACACAGGGTGGTGGAGCTGCAGACCCGCCACCCAGCCAGAGATACAGTTCTGCCAGGGTCCATTCCACAGCTGGGAAGACAGAGAGAGGCCCAGATTCTCCCTGCTGCGCATGCATGTGCCCATGCCAAGACTGCAGTAAAGAGCCATGGGTGAGCTTCAAGGGATAAAGACGTTACTCAGGACTCTGCCGTCTTCCAGGAGGAATGGGGTGGCTGTAATTGGAACGTGGGGTTCTCCGCTTAGATCCTGGCCACTGGGGTAGGAAGATGTGGAATCCAACAGGGAGAGAGCAGATGACAGGGGAGGGACTTTCTCGGGTCACACATAGTGAAGCAGAGCTGAAGCCTTGCCGGGGTTCTCAAAACCTGGCGAATCTACCATTTGCCACTCAGAGTTCATGTCAGCAGGTGAATGGTTAATATCTGATGGGAGAATGGAGGGGGGAGGGAGCAGGAAGAATGGGGAGGGAGGGAAGAGGAGTGGAACAGAAGAGGGAAAAAGGAAAAGCATGGGGAGGAGGAGGAGGAGGAGGAAGAGACTAGAAGAGGAGGAGGAGGAGAAGACGACAAAGCACCCCTTGGTAGTGCTCCTATAGCTCCTCCTATGGGAGCTCACTCATCTGGAGAGAACAGAGCACCCCTTGTGCAGAGCTGAGGACATTCCTCTTAACACGTTCTCTGGAGTCGACGCTTGGCTGGGGTCTGGGAAGGAGAGAGAGACTCGAACCTCTGATCTTCAGCTCTACGAGGACAGGCCTGTCTTACTCCCCAGAGTCTCCATCTTTTTGCCTTGTAAGATGGGTAGGACACTTCTCTTACTCACAGGGTTGATTGTCAGAGTGAACGACACTTAGGTTCTGTGAGCAAACTGTCAACAGAAAATATTTCTGTGGCATTCTGGTAAAAATTAATTGAGGAACGAGTGGCCAAAGAATATGTCAATCTACTTTTATATTTTTGGTTTCAGCAAAAACAAGTAGGAAGTCGGTGAATGAAATTTTATTTCTGCTCATTGTGAGTACATATCACATGGACTCAGGCAAGAAAGTGATTGGGGGCAGGCGATCCGCCTGAGCTTTGCAGATACTTTTCATTTTGAAGTCAGGCGTCCATTCTAACACATCTCGAAGCAGCAGCCATAACCGCCACCCCAGACACTTTCCCTGGAGGTTTTGCTTAGACGGATGTTCAAGGTAAAGAGCCAGCAGTGAAAAAGGAATACACTAAGGGCAGTCAAAAATAGCTGGGCCAAAAGTCCACAAAACTGTGGCCAGAGTGAGTGGAGAAGAGGTCTGGACCTGAAGCTACTGCGCTTGTGCAGCCTCCAAAAGGTGACTCTTCACACATGTGAGAGAGGCTGATGGATCGGCATAGATTTTAGAAGGACATGAATCTGGTTTTCAAACTAGTCCTTATAAAGTATTCGCCGCAGCACAAGTAGATTTTTCCATAGTAATTTTTCCTTATTATTAATATTTGATGTGCTCAAAGCTCAAGGGGAATTGAGTACATTTTATTTTATCTCCACAAAAACACTAAAAGTAATCGCAGTCTGTTGGAGGCCTTTCCCTTGGAATCAGATTCGTTGTCACCATGTTCCTTGTTTAACGACACCAAAGTCATTTCACTGTGAGCAGAGCTGGCTCATAACCAGCACAGCCAGACGACCTGAGCATTAAACAAACAGGGAATATCGCCACACCCTCACTGAGGCACGAGACCTTCTTTTTGGCTTGGTGTCTCCTTTCTGGCTGATGATGTTTTGTATTTGCGATTGAATTCTTCTCCAGTAGGAAAACGTTAAACTATTAATCACTCTGTTTTCCCATTCATACTTTTATTATGCCATGCTAGTTTCCAAGGACAACAGAGCACTTGGCTTGAATGTAGGATCGCCAAGATTCTATACTCGGTGTTCGGTTTCCTACCAAACACAGCGGCTTTGATTCATATCTTGATTGATTTATATTGGAATAGCAATGCACCTTGGGTTTCATCACACACACACGCACACACACACACACACACACACAGAGGACAGAGAAGGGCTGAAGTTTCCCAACCCCGACTCTGCTTTCTTTAACCCATCAGTTACAAACAGCTGGCTTACTATGAGAGTGACAAAATGTGTGACAGGGTTACTGGACGATGTTTTATTTTTTTTTCCTTCGGACTGTGGGACTGACCTCCTTTGGCTTTTGGGAAACCTCTACCGTCTCAACACCCCTGCAGCTGTGCAGCCCATGCTCCTTCCACAGATAGATGCCAGGACAAAGACAGGTTCCTCTGAACCCCATGATTATGGCGACATCTCAGACAAAGCAAGCCTAGGGCAAGACACAAAGGGCACCCTACACACACAGTCTACCTCCTCTGGGCACATGCCTGTGTGATCAAATGGTTTGGGATTACACAAACCCAAAGGTAGAATTGTTAAGGATTCACAGGTAGCATCAAGTGTTCGTCAGTGTGGGGCTGTGTGACGTCACAGGGCGCTCTCCATAAAGCCATCTTGCTGCTGAAAGTCACACCAAGGTTAGTCCCTATAGGGTTGATAGGGAAGAGCTGCTGATGTGATATTAGCTCAGACACAAAGAAGTCAGAGATCCATTTTAAAGCCTTGTTAGTCATCCCAGTGATAGACATTTCTTTCCATAGACGCTTGCTTTTTTGAGGCAAAGCATGTAGCTTAGGTTAGCCATAAACTCACTGCCCCGGCTAGTTTTATGTCAACTTGACACAAGCTAAAGTCATCTGAGAGGACAGAGCCTCAGTTGAGAAAAAAAAATCCAACTCCAGGCCATTTTCTTAATTATTGATTGATGGGGGAGGGACCAGCCCATTGTGGGTGGGGCCATTTCTGGGATGGTGGCCCTGGGTTCTATAAGAAATCAGGCTGAGCAAGCTATGGGGAGCAAACCAGGAAGCAGCACCCCTCCATGGCCTGTACATCAGCTCCTGTCTCCTGGTTCCTGTCCTGCTGGAGTTCCTTCCCTGACTTTCTTCAATACTGGAAGTGTTAACCAAATAAACTCTTTCCTCCTTTACTGAAGTAGGGGTGGACTTGTTGGAGGAAGTGTGTCACTGCGGGTCAGGCTTTGATGTTGCCTACACTCAAGCTATGCCTAGCTCAGACCACTTTTTGTTGCCTGCGGGTCAAGATGTAGGACTCCTAGCTCCTTCTCCAACACCATGTCTGCCTGCATCCCACCATGTTATACCAAGATGACAATGGACTATATCTCTGAAACTGTAAGCCACCCAATTAAACGTTGTTCCTTTATAAGAGTTGCCATGGTCATGGTGTCTCTTCACAGTGGTGGAAACTCTAACTAAGACACCCTCCTACCTCTGTCTCTAACACTGGGCTCACAGGTGTGTACCCCGCCTTGTTTATGCATGGCTAGGAATCAAACCCAAGGCTTTATGCATGATGGGCAAGCCCCCTACCAACAGCACCACAGAAATTAGAAAATATGTTCTCAAAGCACTGTGCTCCTGTGTGGGTCTAGCCAATTATTTAATCATGAGCTGTGTACCAAGCACCACCCAAAAGCAGCGAGCTGAAGATTTGGTCCCCAATTGGTGGTAGCGCTATTGAGAGGTGATGAGTTGCTTATCCCAGCTGGTGTTATTTGCTGGAATACTTCATGGCTCTTTCTAGAACTCACGAACACAGATCACAGTCTCTGTTACACCTGAGCAAGCGGCTTTGCTGTGACCTGCAATCTGTTAGACACGATTCCTCAGGCCATCTGCGCCTGATTCTTGGAATTTGTAACTCTAACATTCTCTGGAATAGATGCTTTTAAATAATTGATTACTTTCTTCCCTGGAGGATAAAAAAGGTAATCTTAGTGTTTTGGTGCCCTCCACCAGCAGTCTCGCAGGCTCTTAAAGAAAGAAAACACTGTGCACATGAATTACGCTGTAGAGAAAGAGCAGCTAGAGAGGTGGAAATACCATTTACAATTATGCACCTGCATATATCTGCATGAGGTTTTGAGACCCAAATGCATCTCTTTCTCACATTACGTTCACATCAGAAAGTGATGATCAGCACAGTGTTTATTAAAAAGTGATCGTAAAAAATTGTTTTAAAATGGATTTCTCATTTCATGAAAACATTAATACTCTAAAGATCACAGAATAGAGAAAAAGAACCTTGCATAGAAGCCAAAAGCCTTTAAAAATGATGCAAAAGGAAAGACATTTAACTTATATTTTAACATCTACATACATACACACATAAACTCTCATATCCGTGTATAAACACACATATAAACAGACATACAAATATCTAGACACAGACATAAATAAACATACATACACATACATATACATACACTTACACACATATATACATAACCACTCAATACACTCACATATCCACATTCACACTAACATGACATACCTACAACCTAGATATAAATACATACACAGAGACAAGGATACACATGCACATGCATACATACACATACACACACACAATATATATATATATATTGTGTGTGTATATACAGACAGACATAAACATATACACACAAACACATATGCATACACATACACATCATAAAACTTACTGAGAAAAATCACAGAAGATAAATCAGTATTAATATGATGTCTATAATGACATGTATAAAACTTCATAAGCCTGCCCAGTGGGGTATAGCCCATCAGTGGAGAATGGTGTGTGGTAGGAGGATTAAGATGCCACAAGGGGCCTTCAGAACCCTAAGCCATTGATAAATCAATAGTTTCTCATTTACTGTAGATTTGATTAAGAACGGAGCAACACAACTTCCTACAGAGAGTCATTTGGAAGCTGGCTTTCTTCCCCACCTTCCTCCCTTTGATGTCATCTTACAATGTGGGCTTTAAGATATCACACCTGACCACACGCTCAAGATTTGAAGACTGGAAAAGGTTTTCAGTAAGAAAAATGCCTATTCCTAATTCACAGCTACTCTCATAGGCCTATGGCAAAGCCCTGCTCACAGACACACCCACTTACAATGAAAGAGAGCTCTCTTTTGTGACATCTACAGAAAGAAGGCAGCAAGCGATGTCTAATGGCACTGCAAGTTCTTCCCTAGTCCACACACACACCTCCCCTCATGGCAGGATGCCTGATGTGTGCCTTGTACCAGATCCATGCCTAGGCTCTCTAGTCCTTTTTCTGCAAGCAAAGCACAAAGCTTCCTTGCCTCGCACTTTTCTGATCACTGAGCTGGGAGTATGATGGGGCAGGAATAAGCATGCCAGAGGAAGTCCTGCCCAGAGAGCACAGGAGTTTCAGGAAAAAGGACCTCTGTAGAAGAAGCTGCGGGCTGCATTCCTGCCTTCTGGCTCCCAGCTGCCTGGCTAGCTTATGCCCTGAAATAATAACACAGAAACTGTATTCTTTTAAACACTGCCTGGCCCAATAGTTCCAGCCTCTTAATGGCTAGTTCTCACATCTTGATTAACCCATTTTTAATAATCTGTGTAGCATCACGAAGTGGTGTCTTACCGGGAAAGATTCAGCATGTCTGACCTGGCAGCTGGCTCCATTGTGTGTGACCTCACTTCCTTCTACCCAGCATTCTGTTCTGTCTACTCCACCCACCTAAGGGCTGGCCTATCAAATGGCCAAGGCAGTTTCTTTATTAACCAATGAAATCAACACAAAACAGAAGACCCTCCCACATCAGACCTCAGTCTAGAGTAAAGAGAAAACCTTCAACACAAGAACTGCCAAAGGTCAGGGCTGAGTACCAGTGAGTTTTCCTTGGCCACTCCTGGGTTTAACTCAAGATGTGTGCTTTTGGTCAAATATGGGTAGGGTCATGGATTTTGTGCCCTGGGAGGCTACCCTGGGAGAGCGCTCCCATTTTCAGAGAGTATAATGCTCGCTCCAGGAAGGACACCTTATTTTTGTGAACTGCTTCCTGCTGGGTAGAACTTGTGAGTCTAGACATGAGTTGTAGTCTCATTATTCATTCATTTAGTCTACACAGTTCCTCTCTTTCAGTGTGGGAGATCTCAGACCCAGGTCTTTAGCTTGCTTTCAGGCAGGGGCCATCAAAGTGTTTGCCTTAACTATAAGATTTTCTCATTTGTATGAATAATACTGGGCGGGTTTTTGCCTTGTATTTTAAGGAGTGTTGTGCAGAAGCTCTGAGAGATGCTGTTCACCTGGCACTTGACTGAGAAATCTAATGAGAACCTGTGGCTCATCGGGCATTTGTTTGATTTCCTACTGCCTGGGCTTGAGAAGAAATTGCCTTTGCCAGCGCTTGGGAGGCTGAGTCCAGCCAGGCAGCTCTTCCCATCATTGTTTTCCAAGTCATCGTGTCCTTGAGCCCATCTCATTTCGCCAAAATGTGACAAACTCAGAAAGGAACTAACGGCAGCCTCCAATGCTTTGATCTTGCTGCTGCTTCCTCTGGGCTTACACCAACTCTACAATTCTAGGCCAATTTGTCTGCATAGGTAAAGTAATGTTAAACAACTGTTGTATTTGTGTCATTTCTCAATTCCTAATGTCTTCAAATGTCCGTAAAATGGCAATTTACCTTGAAGGTCCCCTGTTTTAGGTGCTAATTATTTAAGTCATCAATAAATAACTCCAAACGTGTAATGTGTTTCCATTGATGCCAAAAATATTAAACTACTATTTCATAAGTTTCAGCAGCCTGATTCATGCCTGATTAGATAATGATAATATTATAAAACAGGTGAGTGCACTATTAGCGAGGTATTGTTTCTCATTAATAATCCATTAGCATATTTATTATTTAACAAGGTCCTGGAGATGCTGCCTGAGGACAGAAAGCAAATAGATATGTTACTGATTTTACATACATGGACAAAAAATATTATCACAAGCATGGTTATGAATATGAAAAGCCCTCCACGCTCATTTTGGTGAAGAGATATCATCTCTGAGGTGGTGATACCAGTCTGGAGAGGAGGCCACAATCTTGGACATCTCAGGGCCCAGGATTCTGAACAATAAATTAATTGTTCATACATTACTGTGTTTAAGATATAATATATATATATATATATATATATATATATATATGATATAGTTTTGCTATAGAAACCTGAATGGACTCAGACAGTCCTTTAATCTGAGTTCAGCTTCTACCATGAAACCAAACACACTCTCAGACATCATCATAGTAAAACCCCACCATCATCATAGTAGCCTAATACCATCATCATAGTAATTCCATAATCATCACAGCACCCCAATACCATCATCATAGCAAGACACAACTGTCATCAAAGCAACCTACCATCATCCTAGCAACCCACTACCATCATCATAGCAAATCCCAACGATCATTATAGCAACCCCATCATCATCACAGCCACCCACCGTCATTATCATAACAACCCACCAACATCATCACCAAACCATCATCATAGCAATCCACTACCATCATCATAGTAACACACTACCATCGTCATAGCAACTCCCAACCATCATCAAAGCAACCCACTACCACCATCATGGTAACCTGCCATCACCATCTTAGAAAACCCCAACCATCATCATAGCAACTCCATCATCATCACAGAAACCCACCATCATTATCACAACAACCCAGCAATGACATCACCCAGCCATCATCATAGCAACCCACCACCATCATCATAGTAACCCACCATCACCATCATAGCAAACCCCAGCCATCATCATAGCAAATGCACCATCATCATCACCACAGTAAATCAACACCATCATCATAGCAACTCCATTATCATCATCACAGCATACCAACACCATCAACATAGCAACCCCAAACCATTGTCATAGCAAATTCCATCATCATCTTCATAGCAACCCCATCACCATATCAGCCCTCTACCATCATCATAGCAACCCATCATGTTGACTTCATATTTGGATAACTCGCTTTACCAACCAAAGTAATCCTTAATGCTTACTTGTCAGATTTTTATCTTCCCGTTCATCTATGCTACCTGGACCCAAGGAAAAAGCAAGTTCCAGATGCCACCATCTTACCCAGTGCTCAAGTGATGTCTTGAGAGCAGAATGCCACCTACCTGGCTTTGTCCAGATCCCTTTCATCAATGTCCTGACCTCATTGCCCAGAACCCATGTTGTATAACCTTAGCACCAACCTAAATGCTGATGACATATTTACCCCTGTAACTTCTGATGCCAGATCTGGACAGAAAAATCCCTTCCCCTTTTAAGGACAATTGCTTTTTCATACCATAACACATATGTTAATGTTATCACACACTCCCAAAGGGACTCCCTCCTTCCCCCTATGCTGGTCCTAATGTGCATCTTAAAGATTAGAGATGAACACAAGAGATTTTTTTGGACTCTTTATCTCCAGCTTTGCTTTGTTTTTTTTTTTTTTTTCATGTGCATTCAAAGACGTTACCCTGGCATGATTTAAATGACACCATTAGATGATGTAATGCACACATTTTAGTATTTCACATCTTGGCATCTTATCCACAAAACAGAGATTGTGTCTGTTCATTGCAAACTCTAAGTCTTTCCATTTGGTTTCTGAATGATAACTTTGGGGAGTTAGCAGGCTGAGGGCATTGACAGCCTCTTCTCCTCCAGCCCTTCCCTGCTGCACCATTTCCCTGCAGTTCAGCATGACTGTAAAAGACTTCTTCTGTTTTCCGCACTGTTCTTTTAAAAATCAAAGTTATTTCTGTTATTAGGGGTCACCTCTTCAAATTCAAGCAAATCCAAGAAATAATTTTGTTCCCATTTGCACAGTTTTCACTGTAGATGTGCCAATCAGCCTTTCCAAACAATAGATTCCCCAAAAAGAAACTGTCCATGGAAAATACACAAGGCAATACAAAACAATATTTTAACTGAACAAGCATATTAAAATTTTAAACCAAGCATATCTACTAATTGTCCATGTGTTCCTGCAATAGCAAAATGCATTTTTTTTAGGAAGCCATAGTTCAGCTATTGCATAAAAACCTGGTTTAATTTGGTTCTATATAGACAGACAATGTCAGTGAACCTTGCATTGTGTTTTCATTGATCAAGAGCCATGGCAATTACCCTTGGCTGAGTGTCGAGTGCTCACATCCAGCTGGGAAGACATCGCCATCTCACTGGACTGAATGAGCTGCCCTGCATGTCCTTGTGCACATTAGAATACTGGAGAACCTAAGATCACAGTATCAGATCTTGCTGAGAGTTATTTGGTTTGCAGTGTTGTCCAACCTTCTCTTATAAAAACTATGTATTATGTTACAGCAGAAGTCCTATGTGACAGAGAAAGGAAAATTATAACTTAAAATTTAGTAACTCACATGCATATTTTAACTGTCATTATTGGTCAAAGTAATGATCGCTTGTCCTATGGTCTATGTGAAAATCCTGGGTGTAGACACAAGTACTGATATGCTCGAACACTTGCCTACTCAGGAATATTTTTTTACTACTTTTCAATAATTATTTTTGTGTTAATGATAGAATGATAGAATAACATACATAAAAATGTATCCTTTATTACTTGCTTCTATTGATGAATGACCATAAATGTATAAAAATAATTAAACCTTTGCTTGTTAAGTCTTATGTTTTACAAAATACTTATTTTTCAGAAATATATAAAATGAAGACTTGCAAGTAATTTAGGAACTAAAACTATGATCTTTTTTCTTTTATTGTTGGGTTTCATGCCTGTTGCCTTTATCAGAACAGAGATGGCAGAGTCCCTGATTTGTTGCCAGTCGACCAGGAAATATTAGGGAGAGAGAATAACGACACCATGAACCCACTGATCAGCTTGGTTCTTTGTTTGCAACAACAGAAAGCAATAAGGATAAAGGGAGACTCAGATCAGAGAAGAGTGACAACCCAGACCAGAGATGAGTGAAGACCCACTTTGGTTATCTCCTCATCAGTATATGTTTGTTTTCCTTAGAACTAGGAGAAAAGGGACTAGGGCATCAGTGAATAGTCCATTAAAGCAAGGAAGAACATTAGAATTTGTCATAGTAAACTCTTCTTTGATATTTTAATTACCATTTTATGTGTGTGACACACACACAGGTACATATGTGCAACAGAACTTGTGTGGAGGTCAGAGGACAATCTTTCGAGAATCAAATTTCTCTTCCCACAGTAACATCCAGGCACTGACCTCACATCGTCAATCTTGTACTACAAACACCTTACACACTGAGCCATCTCTCTGGCCCTGGAAACTCTTCCCTTTATATCTCTTATTTATACAAGTTCCTCCTAAGGCCACTGGTGCCTCCGGTCTGCTCCCCAGAAGCCTGATCTTCCCACGATAGGGAACTATTCCAGCTCCCTGTTTGCCCTATCGTCATCCATCATGGTTAGCAAAGCTCAGACTTGCACAGCTCCTTAGAGAGCAGCAAGGCTACTAGAGACAGTGATGCTATCTTGTCACTAATGTGTGATTGCAAAGACCGCAGATCATCATGAAGTTACTCATGTGAGTCACTCTGTGAGGCCAACTGTCACCATGTCTGTGAGTGACCAGTGGAATCCTTCTCTGATTTAAATTGTCATCTTTTGGTGGGGCCCAGAGGTGCATCTCCAAAGCCTGTAGTGTTTTCTGCCAACAGATTTCCAACCCTCTATATGCTTTATGCACCAGGCTTTAATCCACCATTACTTAGAGTAATTAGCACATAATTGGTTTGGAGCATTTGTTAAGTATGTGCGTGTGTCCAAGCTTTATCATCAATTCTGTTCTGGTGCTCATGCATTTTGGGGTTTTGTTGCTTTTTGTTGTTGTTTTGTCAATTTGATACTAGTCTGATTGAGAAAGGGGCTCTCACTAGAGAAAATGCCTCCATAAATTTGTCTGTGGGTTATTATCTTTAGTAGAGATTGTAGGGGAAGGCCCAGTCCACTCTGGGTGGGGCCATTCCATGGCTGGTGGTCCTGAGACCTATAAGAAAGCAAGCCAAGGAAGCCAGAAATGAGCAAGTCAGCAGGAAGCATCACTTCATGGCCTCTGAATCAGTTCTTGCCTCCAGATTCCTGCCTGGAATTTACCCAGGGATAGACTAGGACCTGAAACTATAAGCTAAAATAAACCATTTCCTCCCCAAGTTGCTGTTGGTCATGGTGTTTGAAAGAAGCACTAGAAAGCCTAACTCAGATAGTACCCAACACATTTATCACAAGCCCCTTGAGCATAACATGAATATCCAAACTCGCGTGTGTCTTTTTCCTCTATAGATGGCATTACTGTAAGGGTTGCTTGGGCATATTTTCTGTTCCTGAGAACAGCAATTTGGTTCTTGGAACCTCGCCTCTGAGACTAACTTCTTAGGGAATGGACCTCACTCCCCCCCACCAAGTTTCCCCCCATTCTTAGTCTCATATTTGAACACTATTCTGCCACTTTAGCCAAGTGTGGGCACATTCAGAAGGACTGTATGACAGAGGATTTTTGACTCCCCAAACACAGGACTAATTAAAATCCTTTAGTTATTTTTATGAAGAAATTTGCCAGCATATTTATGTGTATTTATGTCTCACTTTTAATTGATTCACTTTTGCTTTTTCCAGTTTCAAATGGTTCTCTGCTATCTATGTACACTTTGGTGTCTATAGAATGTAACTATGGTATATGAAAAAGAACACTGCTCTTTTTCAATGAGATCAAGATCGATTTGGGTCCCACTGTTCCTTTCTGTCACATATTCCAAATGTAAAGGTCAAATACAAACCAACCTAGGGACCGGGGCTATAGTTCTGTAGTACAGGGCCCACCTCGCATGGCAAGGCCTGAGTTCAATCCTTGGCTCTGTGAATAAAAACACCAGGTCACCTTAATTGGCTCAGTAGCCCATCTATGTTGTGAGTGAATGATTAATGGAACTACTTTTTGAATTACCAATGTGTACAAAGGGATTCATTTTTCTGAAGAACAGAGCTGAGCACAGTGGGAGTCTAAGGCTCAGAAGTTGAGACTGCCCAGTCCAACAGGGTAGAACCACACCCTTCTCCCCACTTCCTGCTCACCCTCCTTGTCTACCTTTTCTTGGATGTATTTGGACACCATCATGATTATTTGCCTAAGTGTCTTCACTCAACTCTTTTTACTTTGAAGTTGCTGTCTTAGTGAAGGTCACTATTGTTGTGATGAAGTACTGTGACCATAAACAACTTGGGGAAGAAATGGTTTATTTGGCTTGCACTTCCACATTGTAGTCCATCACTGAAGGAAGCCAGGACAGGAGCTCAGACAGGGCAGGAACCTGGAGGCAGGAGCTGATGCAAAAGTCATGGAGGAGAGGCTTGCTCCTCATAGCTTGTTCAGCTTGTTTTTTTTTTTAAATAGAACATAGGACTACCAGACCAGGGAAAGCACCACCCACAGTGAGCTGGACCTTCCTGCATTCATCATTAATTACAAAAACACCCTACAAACTTGCCTACAACCAGATCTTAAGGAGACATTTTCCTAACTGAGGTTCTCTCCTCAAAGAATGACTTTAGCTGTTCCAAGTTGACATAAATTAGATGGAGCATAGATGCCCTTTCCCTTGTTGATGTCCTACTTAAATGTCACACAAGTTTGCATTTTTTTGCTTGTTTGTTCTTTGTTTATTTGTTTTGTTTTGTTTTTTGTTTGTTTGTTTTTCAAAACAAGGTTTCCCTATATAGCCTTGGCTGTCCTGGGACTCACTATGTAGACCAGGCTGGCCTTGAACTCTAAAATCCACCTGCCTCTGCCTCCTCTGAGTGCTGGGATTAAAGGTGTGCGCCACCACCATCTGGCAAATCTTGTGATTCTTAACAGACTTTCCATCTTCTGGCCAGGAGTGATGCCTCCCTCTGCTCTAATACAGTCATGCTCTGCATCCATCTCCAGGACTGCAAGCTGCCAGGGAGCTGCTGCGGGCTGAGCGACCAGCAGAATGCAGCAGTGGGTCCTGGCTTGGCGGCAGCACTCAATTCACAGTCCTATAATCTACATGCTATACAGTGCACTTGCTATATGTGAGTCTTCTCTAGATTGCATCTGCCCCATGAGAATAGAGATGGTAACCATGGCAGCAGATGGAGTGCTTATTTGATACAGTCCCTTCTTAGGGGAGAAGAGGCTGGAAAGCTGATGCTGCACTTTCTAGCTTGGTTTAAAAAAGAGCTCAGCATCTCCTTGCACAGAGAGTTTAGTCCATCATAATTCCCTGGCATCTGGGTCTCCAGGAGGTGCAGGTGGGATGTGAGGTGCCTGCTCCATCAGTGTGCTTTGGAGAGGCCAGGTGTGTTTTAGCATCTCCAGGATAATTCCTTGACTTAGGGCAAGACCAGCAGGGTCCTGACAAGGCTGTGCACTGTGTGTCATCATGAAGGATGGTGCTGAGCTTTCTATCTGGAGATGTTTTTCTTAAGCACTTCCAATACACAACGATAGCAAATCCCTTTTTATCTACCTTGTCCAGGATGGGTTTTAATGAAAAACTCTTCAGTTGGACATGTATGAACATTTTGTCGTCATGTGTATCTGTGTACTAGTTGGTCTTAACCACAGAGACATCTCCCCAGCCCCACCAGGATGGACTGTTACCTCTGCTATTAAAGCCACAGCGCCACACCCATCCCCCAGCATGCTCTTGGCAGTTACAAGCAAACCACAGTCACACCCGCTGTCCTTTGTGCATGGCAAATGCACAGCTGTTCTCTCAGTATAGGTTACGTTTGCATTGCACACAGCAAATTTCTCAGCTCTTCCCTCTTCTCGGTTCTTCTTTTCACCAGTATCAAGGATATTTTTCTACATGGCCAGTAACCTGTATGTCTCGAACTTAGAAACTGAGAGGAGTGGAAGGCAATGAGCATAGGATGCTTTATTTTTATACTAATAGGATTGAGTACCATTAAAGGCTATGCAAGGTATACACCAGAGAGAGTCTGTGTGTGCATGCATATCTGTGTGTGAGTGCATACGTATGCACATGTCACACAGGGAGGTTTTTAAAGAATATAGGACCACCAGACCAGGGAAATCACCACCCACAATGAGCTGGGCCATCCCGCATTTTAAAGAATGTTTTAAAGAATGGGGGAAATGTTATGGAATATTTAATCTCAACAATCAGATAAGACGAGCCCAATTTAATGATAAACATGTCTTCATCTAACTGGTGGGCTTGTGCCGTTTTCACTCAATGTACAGTCCAGCAGCCAAAGGAGGGAAGTATAATACTGCCCTGCTTTCTGAGATCCTATGTCAGCTCTTTCTATAGAATATTATAGAATATTCCTCTCTTGAAAGCCCATGGTCATAAAGGGGACTCACCACAATTCCACCAAGAGTATCCCCAAGTGCCTCTGTGGATTCCATCTGCCTCCCTTCAAGGGCACAGCTCACCTGCTTATCTTTCATCTGGGAAACCAGTAGAAAAAAACAAAGCATTTCCTATTTGTTCCTGACGGCTTAGAAAGAATTATTTATGGCCTTCGTGGGACTGCACCTCTCTTCTCCCCTCACTCTGAACCTGAGCCCCCCTCCCAAGCTTTCAGAATAATAATCATCTCTTTCTTCCCTCACACTGCTGCTCCCGGGGTGACCCCGGCTGACCCAATGGAAATTGATTTTGTTGTTGAACTCCCAGCGAGTGCAAATTAATCCGAGATCCACACGAGATCGGGGAAGCAAGGCAGAGAGCACAAAGACTGCCAAGTACTGAGGGAGAAATTAGTTCTGCAGAAGGTATTTTAAGTTGGGCAAGATAAATGGTCACAATGCCTGGCTTTGATAGAATGGCTGGAGGAAGAAGGAGGAGAATGGCGGGGCTCCCAGCACAGGCCGGTAATTTAATAGCCTAATTTCCTAGCCAGTCCTGTAGAAGTAGCTCTGACAGCTGATGGAAATCATCCAAGGCTTGATCTGGTCCCTGATGGGGACAAGTTGAGACCCATCCTTCCTCCGAGTCTCCAGGCGACAGTACTTCAACACACAGCAATGTCTGTTGCTACCTCACTAGAGAACAAAATCCTCATCTTTTTATGAAAATTACATCACACTCACAATCGAACATTGATCTATTGGCAACTCTTAGAGCCAGCAGAAGGAAGCTGGGGTATCTGTAGGAACCCAACACTGCCTCTATGAAACTAATATAGCAAACTTCCTCCTATCTTCTCCACCCAGAGTTCCTTATTTTCCTAGGATCCTTAATGGCACATAAATTCTTAATGTACCACCCTGCAGCTGTTCCCTGCCCAAGCTATTAGGCAAAGTAAACAGGAGACTATGCTAGAGTCAATGGAAAGAAAGTGTGGCAAAGTTTGTGTCAAGACAGAGTTCCTGAGGAAGTTCTTGGAAGCAGAATGCTGGGCGTATGGGCTTCAGTTACATACAGACAGGCGAGGGAAACAATTGGCTGGGGCGAGACTCTCCAAGATAGATCTGTCTGAGTGGGCTGCAGGAGCCTTCCAAGAGAAAAAGGTGACATTGACCTTCTGTGCTCCTACGATTACCATCAATAAATCCTCTGGTTGATCAGGCTGAACTTGGACAGGTCCATCTTGGGTCTGCTGGCGCCCTCTCTGCATGATGTGAATACACACTTCTTTATATATGCCCTGGAAATATTACACAACAGTTGGTGCCTGGGAAGAGAGTAGATGCACCTCAACAAGACATCCTAGGATGGCCATCTTTTCTCATTTGCCATGGAATACAAGTGGTCTAGCTATGTGTGGTACACCAGGTGGGTATGGGGACCCCACAAGATTGGGTGGAAAACCAGAGAATATTGCAAATCCTCAAAACAGCACTTTAAGTGGGGTAGGAATGAAGCTGTACTGTTTTTCCAGAGGGAGCTTAGAGGCACAGAAAGAACTCCATTGTGAAATCGACACACAGGCAGCATCTTCCATGTTAGTCTCCAACGCAGTGAGGAAAGTTACTAAGACAGAAAACGTCTTGACAAGGTCACATTAAAGCAAATGTGTGAAGATTCATGTTGAACCTGAGTCGTTCAGGAAACATAAGATAAAAATGGCAAATATTGGACTTACAAGTCTCTGTGGTCCATTGAAGCCTGGAAAAGTACTGAATCGGGGAACAGAAGAAAAGCATGCATAAACTCAAATGAGCCCCTGATGTGTCCAGATGAAATCTCATGCAGTGGGACCAGCTGATCCTCTAGCAAGATGGCCACGGTTGCCTGGGGACATAGGCTATGAAGACTGGCCAGAGGCCCCATGCTAACTTGTAGGTTGATGAACCTTCACTAGTTTGCAGTGCACTTGGGCTCTGTAGAACACTAAAACTGTGTGTGCCATAATTTTTGCCGACCTCCAAAACTTAAGTGACAGGCAAGAGTAGGTGTGCATGGACACAGCATGACAAAAATATTAAGAAGATGAAGCAGTCCTAGTTGAGGGCAGTTATCCCTCCCATTCATTAATGTATACTTGTGTACACTCCCCCGTAAGAAAGTACACAGGAGGTGCCTGTGCCCCTGGGACATACCCTGCACACCTCCTTTGAGGAGTTTAACCTAAAAGTTTAAACATGGAAGCAATCATACATGGATGTCTGAAATGAGAACTGACGGACAGAAATCATTTGTCCAGTCTTTCAGACCTCCAGGTGTGTCTGGGGAGGGAATCAGGAAATCCTCAGAGTGGCTGCAGAGGGTAATGGGCCATTCTTCGTATCCATGCTCCTAGACCCAGCATTGCTCTTTGGCAGAATAAGTGCCACAAGCAGTGCAACAACTTTGTGATATACAGTGCCAGGATTTCTAAACTCTTTTAGATGATGCGTCCCAAGACCAATTTGTCCTTGCTTGGACTAGTACACACAGGACCTCCAGAGCGTTCCCAAATATCGTCTTCTCGGTCCCATGGCTTGTCCTGTGATAGTATCCCAGGACTGCTTGCTTTATTACCCTCTGGAAAATGTTTTGACGGCATAGATTCTATAATGCTAACCTCTGTCTCAGTAAAATAAAATACATTGGAGAGTTAAAAGGCAGAAGTGTGTGTGTGAGAGAGGTTAGTGAATGGACACCCCATGCTACTACCAGGTTTTCTTCCCTACGAGTTGTCGGAAGAGAGCACCTGGAGGCTCCACCTTCCCTACAGCTCAGGCTGTTGTCACTAATATTAGCTATTCACTAGAGTTATAGCATTCTTCTCCCCGCTAAAGAGATAATGTACTGTTGTTGTAGGGCAAGATGATTGAAGCTGAAAAAGAACCAAAAGTTTGGACCCTATGGTCTAGCATCTGTAGGTCTAGAAGATGCTATTCAAGCTGGTGAAAGAGAACCATTGCCAAGAGTAATGGTTGCTATGGACCCTGCATGTTATATCAGCACATCAGGCAAGGTGTTTCATGGGTTAATAGTGGTCTGAACATTACAAGTGCAAACAAATGATGTTTTAATAGATGCAAGGCCTGATCCACAGAAGAAAACCCGTAGTTAGTCTTTTAAACCAGGACAAAAAGCTGTGTTTTGGGAAATCAGTCCTTAGTGGTAAGGGTACTAGTACTGTTTTGTTCATTAGAAATGGCATGCCTATAAAACTGACCCCCTAGACAGGTCTTACGTAGCCCAGGTTGATTTTGAATTTCCTATGTATCTGAAGACAACTTTCAATTTATGATCCTTCTGTGCTTCCATTCTGTGCTTGAATGTTGGGTATGCTGTCACCATTCCCAGTTTCTATGGTGCTTGGGATAAAACTCGGCCAATTGTCTGCATTAGACAAGCACTCTGCCAGCTGATGGTCCCTGTCAAATTTCCACGTAAGCCTCTGCATCTAAACTGTGTACTCCCACCACCACCACCAGACACAAGCAGAGGGTCATTGATCTTGGTGATAGGTACTAGCTGCTAGAGAGACCCATCCAGTCACTAGTGTCTCTTTCCGGGGTGCCTCTTGTTGCTATGATGTGGCAGCCCAATACTCTCCCCAAACAGAGAAAAATAATCACATAACCCCATTGAAGCACAAGGAACATGCAGCTTATGAGATTCTCCTTCTTAATTTTCAGTGGGTATATAATAATTATAATTTTATATTATATTATGTTATATTTTATTTTTTTTCTTACTTAGTTTTATTCATAACCATAAACTTAACTCTGCAATCCAGCTAGACTTGAAGGGGAATGAGGAAAATATGGGACCCAAAGAACTTCAGTGAGAGCAGAGATTACAGGGTACTGCGAGCAGATGGGGCTGGGGTGCTCTCCTGAGCTACAGGAGGAATGGTCTGGCTGGTAAGAAGCCCGCAAGTCAAAAGAATTAGAGTTGTCCACAGTTGGAAATGGTGATCTTCTTGCTGGTCTTGCCATTCCTGGACCCAAAACACTCCATGGCTTCCACAATGTTCATGCCTTCTATCACCTTCCCAAAGACCACATGTTTGCCATCCAGCCACTCAGTCTTGGTGGTGCAGATAAAAAACTGGGAACTGTTTGTGTTTGGTCCAGCATTTGCCATGGACAAGCTGCCACAACCTGTTTGCTTCAGGATGAAGTTCTCATCCTCAAATTTTTTTCTCCGTAGATGGATCTACTGCCAGTGCCATTACGGCGTGTGAAGTCACCACCCTGGCACATGAATCCTGGAATAATCCTGTGAAAGGAAGAACCCCTATATCCAAATCTTTCTCTCCAGTGCTCAGAGCACGAAAGTTTTCTGCTGTCTTTGGAACTTTGTCTGCAAACAGCTCGAAGGAGACACGGCCCAAGGGCTTGTCATCGGCGGTGATGTCAAAGAACATGGTGGGGTTGACCATGACTGCAGCAAGCGGTGAGAGGGGACAGTGGCGTCTGCAAAGTGGCACGAGCCTGGCCGCCCCACTTCTTTGTGTTATATTTATTACTGAAAAAACACAAATCAATGTGTTTTATTTCCTTGAAATCATTAGCTGTAAAATTTTTCTTGACAGTGAACATTCTAGATGGTAAATTATAAATCATTCTGGCTATGGGTTGACATTTTTCTTCTTGACAGAGTTAGATAAACTTAGATAAACTTATATACACCCATTATGGTTTGAATAAGAACTATCACCCAGAGGTTAATGCAGTTGAATGTTTGATCCAAAGTTGGTGGAACTGTTTGGGAAGAAAAGTTATGGACACTTTAGGAAGTACAGCTTCATTGGGGAAAGTATATCCCTGGGTTGGGGGAAGAATAGGCTTTGAGAGTGTATAGGAACTTCCTGTTCCTATTCTCTGTCTCTCGGTCCAATCCCTGGTGGTAGAAAAACAAATCCCTACAACTATGACCAAGTCCAAAAATCCTTGTTTCTGCATATCAGTAGGAATTGATACAATGTGTCTCCACGTGCACATGCATGTTGTGTGTGTGTGTGTGTGTGTGTGTATACATATGTATGACTGGCCGCCTTTCATGACAACTGCATTACTTATGTTTCTGTTGCTGTAATAAATTATCATAACTAAAGCAATTTAGGGAAGATGGGGTTTGTTTTAGATCACTGTCCCAGTGCAGTAATGTCCATGGCATGGCCTGGCAGAGGAGCAGGTACCTAGATCAACACATTTCACCCACACAGGATGACCAGGCTTCCATTATACAAACAATATAAATCTGTAGAGTATGTTGGGAAGACCTTTGGCAAATGAAAATGGATGTTGTAGCTGGAGAGGACCAAGAATAACGACTTGAACATTGGAAAGGCTTGTCTATCATTTTTCCTGCATTATTTTTGTTTGTTTGTTTGGTGGTTGTTTAATTGCAGTCCTGAGACAGGACCTAAAGTTCTAGCATGTTCTTATACAAAGAAATCACACCATTACACCCTTGACTATAAAACAAGATCGATCATACACTCTATGTTTCATGAGATTCATTGATTTTTAAGAATGCTTAACTTAAAGGTATATTTAAAGAATAGATTAAAAATATGTGCATTTAGAAAACATATCAGAATCCCCCCCCAGAAAGAAACTTCAAGAATATGAAGAAAAGGCTCTGTTTTAACTATTAAAAAACAAACTTCAAGAATATGAAGAAAAAACTTTGATTTAACTATTAAAAGAATAATTTCAACTGGGCAGTGGTATTAGCACATGCTTTTAATCCAAGCGCTCAGGAGGCAGAGGCAGATGGATCTCTGTGAGTTTGAAGCCAGCCTGGTCTACAAGAGCTAGTTCCAGGACAGTCTCCAAAGCTACAGAGAAATCCTGTCTTGAAAAACCAAAAAAAGGAACAATTTCAAGAATATGAAATCAAGGCTTTGATTTAACTATTAAAGGAACAAGAGTGTCTGTCTTTGCAGCCTCACTCCCCTGCAGATGATCACGGCTGGTAGAAAAGCACTTTCTACCCACAAGACCAAGTCCAGATGAAATAGGAGGTGTAGGTGCTTGATCTGAGAAGAGACCATTCACCAGAAGTGCTAATTGTTACAGCAGCCAAATAATTAAGAAACATTCTCTAATCCAGTAAAACAAAAAAAAAATGGAACTCTACAAAAGCCATAAATAGGTACAGATGGGTGGAGTTCTGTTTGAGAAGCATGGGAAGTCTGGGCTGAACTGCAAAGACTGGTCCCTGGGACCAGCTCTCCAAAGAGAAGCTCTAACCTGATTTCACACATTCTTGCTGAAGGTCTGCTTCTGACAGCTCTTCCTGGGGAGACTTGAAGAGTTTAGCTGCTGAGAGAATTGTCCTCGATTCCTGAAGACACCTAAGTGGGTGTTAAAGCTCCTTTACCTGTGGGCTTCTTGGTAGACAAGTAACAGCCCCAATTATAAAAATCACCTTGACTGAAACATGTATAGGAAATTCAAGTTCACACTAGCATGAAGAAGCTGCCATGAATCTGAAACATTCAGCGATAAGCCCAAGACTTATGACGGGCTGTTCTCTAATCAGTACCAAATGAATCCGTCATGGTAGTGTTGGCTGACTTAACCAAACAACACTGGTGTCAGGAGCCAATCTTTCAGAGGTAATCAATACTGTAATTACAATACAATATCTGAGGAAGTAAGAAGGGGGAGGTGGTGTTATCTTGCTGCCAATGGTGTCTTTCTGAAGGCTGGAACATGTCTCTGAACAATTACAGTTCATTCCACTATGATGGGTTTGACTCCCAAGAGGTCGTGTACGAATCAGATCATATCTGGTAAGATTTAGATTCATTTAGAAAGTGTTAAAACTTCAGTTTCCTCCTCTCATAGTGGATTTGCGAGTCACCGTACTTCCGGCTGACATCACATGGTCGGCAGTATAATTAGGGCCTGAGAAAGGAGCATCTGTTACTTTTAACCTTAAGATGTTGGGGGCGAAGTGCTCCTCGGGTTCTGCTTAACCTTGATGTTAAGACCCAACATGGAAAGTGTCTGCTTAATGAGAAAAGGGAAACAGGAAGCATGAGTACGATAAGAGGAGGCTGACAGTATCAAATCCACAGGACTTGGGGATTCACCTGTAAATCATTTTATGATATTGTAAGATTAAGATAATACTTTTAAAATAATGTTGAAAAACCTGACTAGAAAATTAAGCCTTTTGATATTGATTGATAATACATAAAGCCAGAACCTTTCCTTGTTTGGAACAGAATTTCTCTTTTACTTTGTTCTCTCTCTCTCTCTCTCTCTCTCTCTCTCTCTCTCTCTCTCACACACACACACACACACACACACACACACACACACACTTGCTCTCCTCCTTTTTTCCAGGTAATGATGTAACATAAGCACACACGATACACCACTTGAGGACCCGTGGGAACATTAAACAGAAAAACATACTGACTAGCTGCTATCACAGAGTTTTACCTCACTGTTTCTGCTCTGACCACAGGAATAGCACACACACCTTCCCAGGCAAGAGCTCTGTGGTCTAAGCAAGGCACATGGCTGCAAAGCAATGGAATCAAACTGTCAGTTCTTTAGTGCAGAAGCCACCTGGATCTAGAAGGGCAGGGGACACTGGGACTTCATCGGCTGTGATCACACCAGCACCCCTCCCCAACAACCTCCGCTAAATCACACCTTGGGATTTCGTTGCTGTTCTCTCAAACTACTTAGAACTTGACTGTGGAAAGGCCTCGTCTCTGACAGGCAGTTGGCAGTGACTTTATCTTGTAGGTGACTGTAGATGTTCAAGGACACACTTCATGCAGAGTCCTCTGGGTTCTCTAAGAACTTGTAAATGTGGCCCAGCATCGGTATCACTATCATCTGTCATCATCCGCGTGATAGACTCATACTGCTTAGTTATGGAAAGTCCCTATGAAAATTGCTAGTACATGGGGGCAGGTGAATGTTTCCTCTTAAT
>JABTXL010007734.1:22524996-22573099 GCA_025134845.1 Neodon shergylaensis
GTGGAGCCACTGAGTCTCCTGCTCTCCATTCCCAATATAGCAACATTGTTCCTTTGTGTGGGGACAGAAGAGACTACAGTTACATTCTGGACCTCTTTGGGCACACAAGGAATTGACAGTAAGAGAGCACAATGACTCTTGGGATGACACACTTAGCAAGCTCACATACTACTCAGTCCCCTATTCCCTTGGCTCTCCAACAATTCTCCAGTGTCCGTGGTGTCTCTGAAGACTGTCCTGCCATCAGTGGCTTCCTTCTTCAGACACTTGTCTCTCTCTTACTTTCAGACAAAGTTTGTGTGAGATAAGCCTTCCAAACCCATACCCGCCATGCAGCTGGAGATGAGGATACAATTTTGTAGTGTTTGCCCAAAGAATGGTGGAAAGAATATTCCTGCACATGACTTAAGGTATAAATGATCATAAATTGTAAAGTTCTGCTGAGAAGCTGCACAGCTTTAGGGTCCTGCCAATGTCACTGCTGCCCCAAAGACAGCTTGGTAGCCAGGACAGTTATCTTCCATGATCATTTGTCAGAGTTTGTTTAAAAAAATCAGAAAATAAACAGTTTTCCATAGAAATATTCTTAATTCAGCAATATTTAGTATTGTAATAAGGTAAAACCAGATTTTAACAAATCCACAGATTGTGTATTGCCACTATTTGAAAGAGCTTGTCCCTGGAAGGTTGATCTGAAGGCAGCTTGTTCTTTAACACAGCGACATTGAGATGTTGATCCTCTAGAGTGGAAGGGGCTTAGACTGTAGCTGTGCTACCCTTGGAAAGGATTAATGAAGCTGTCACAGGACCAAGTCAGTTTCCTTGAGTGTGGAACTTTTTCAGTTTTAATTAATTAATATTTGTATTTCTCCCTCTCTCTCTCTCTCTTTCTCTCTCTGTGTGTGTGTGTGTATGTGTGTGTGTATGTGTGTGTGTGTATGTGCATGTGTGTGTGTGCATGTGTGTGTGCATGTGTGTGTGTGTGCATGTGTGTGCGTGTGCATGTGTGTGTATGTGTGTGTGTGTGTACATGTGTGTGTATGCCACAAGCCACTCATGCAAAGTCAGAGAACAGCTTTTTGGAAGTTGACTAGACTTCCTGGGATGGCACTCAGGAAGATGCAAGCACCATTATATGTTGAGCTGTCCTGCCTACCCCCAAGGGAGGTTTCTATAAAGCAAATACAGCTCATGTTCTTGGTCCCTTCTGCACACGGAAAGTCTGCTTTCCCACTTCCCTTCTATGCTATGTCAAAGCCAGAACTGCCTTGTCAGACACAGGAGCATTCCTGTTTGAATGCTTCAGCCACTAGGATCATAACTTAAATGAATAGAGTGCCCAAGTACACATGTTTCGTGATAGCAATATAGCAATAGAAAGGAATCAAGTAAATATCTAAAGATTGATGCCTCTGGTTTGGCTTGAGGATGTACCTTTGACTAGTAGTATCCATCCATATGTCTCTAGGGCAGATATCATCCCATCATGCATTACATGTAAAAGAGAGAGAGAGAGCAGTTTCCAAAGGCAGTTAGCATATTCCTTGTACTGAGTCACAATTCCATGAGCAGCACCTCAAGGTGACACTAGTGTCATCATCTGGAGTGGCCCCTCTTCTTATTGTCACACTAACACTTAATCCTTTTCTCTGTTTGTATCCTTTCATTAACATTTCCTGACTTTCAAATGTAGACAAATGCCAATTCCTTCAGAGCTGGAGAGGAAATATTTCCCCAGTATTTTACTTGGTGAATTAGGAAGCACTGAGCTCTGAAGCAAACAGTTATAGTTCAGAGCAGAGCCCCCTTTTCCTCCCGTGTTCCAGCATCTTCACGCATTGTTCCAGTGTAGTCATTTCCCGTTAATTTTGTGACAACCCAGCTCCCCCTTGTCAGAGCACCTACTAAAGATAGTTCTGAACAAGATGTGCTGTCAGCTAATAGCATTTCAAAATAATACTCACAGGTGCCACCAAGAAGATCTTGTTTGCTTATTCATATATATATATATATATGTGTGTGTGTGTATCTTAAAGCTAGATGCTGGAGATGATAAAATTATACAAAGTTTTTGCCTACTTTGGTATTCGTGTGGCTTTGGATATACACCATGTCACTGTGGGTGCTGCAGGTTCTTGGGGACACATTTAAAGGTCTCCCCATGCCTAAAGAGCAAGGGCAGCACTCAAGAAGTCTGGAGCAGCATGCAGTCTGTTCTGGTCTGTTCTGGCCATTGATTTGTCTCCTCTGAAACATAGTCCCAATCCTTGCTCACAAGCTCAAGCAGAATGGCTTTTTGTAGAGTTTAATCCCTTATTTTTAATTCTGGGATGTGTTCTTTTGGGATCAGGAGTAATGAGTTGATTAAATCATAAATATAGTAAGTATTTTAAGTTGGCAAAAAAGAAGGAAAAGTTTTACAATTTTTTTTATTTTAGTATGTTTCTTCTCTTCCCCCACCCCACACTCTTGGCTCTTGCTACAAGGAATATTAAGAGGTACATGAGTAGAAACCAGAGATTTTAATTCAAGGGGACCTCCCCCTTCCCCTCTCACAGTGTTCCTAAGTGCTTTCTCAGTCTTTGAAAACTAGAATTTGTAACTTGCAATAAGAAAATAAAATAATTAACAAAAACATTCAAAACCTCAGTTACCAGAAAATACGGGTGTCGTCCTTGGAGTGGCTTTGAACTAAGTTGCTCTTGAGTCCCTCTTATTTTCTAAACCCATCCGGACTCCCAGGGACTCACTATCCACCACTAGTGACATTAATCACACAGGAATAAGGAAGCCCTGAACATCCTATTACCAAGCATCAGCTAGGAGCTGCTCACTTCTGCAAGGTGGATGAAGGACTCTGATGGGGGTTTGTGAGGGGGAGAACCAATGGACACACATCAAGCACTGCCTCATCGACTGTAAATACGTCATGTTCCCACAAATCTGCTCTTTCCGAATGTTGGTCTGGATTCTGATCTGGGTTCTGACATAGATATGCTCCATCTTGCATCCAGATATCATAGCATCGTATGAAGACAGCAAAGCCCAACAATGAGCAGGAGACCCAGCACTGTGGGGAGTTTTCTGAGTCATATGGTCAAAAAGAAGAGACTGTCAGTGTTCTGTGCCCCCTATCGCCATCCCCCACATGTCTTGACTCCTCTCCCTTCTGAGCTTCTGAGCTAGTGGGCACTCTGGAGACAGCTGAGAAAGAGTGGTTATCAATACAGCAGGAGACTATTTGAATTCATTGCTGATTTGTTGGTCTTAAACAAGTGGGCAGGTGAGCTAATTAAATAAGTATTACTCATGGTATATCCCAAAAGAGAAGGACAAGCAGGATAGGGAAACAAATAAGGAGCTGGTGAGAATTCTGGAAGTCTCCTCCTTAGATGGGCCTTCCTCTCTGCATATCTGCACCAGGATTTTTCCAACCTTCCTCTGATCTAAGCTGAACTTTCCCACAAGAGCTAGTAACATTCCCATATGTCATGAATTCTTTCTTTGGCCTTACTCCCATAGCTGGTTTGTCTCCATCTGCTCAGATGTGCATCCTCCGAGCTTTCTCCGACCTCCCAACAGCAGCAGGTTAGGGCTGATGTTTCTCACACGTGACCCACCTTTCCAATTCTGAGTCTAGTCTTTACTTTGTTCTCAGGAGGGGCTTCCTAATCAACCCTTCCTCAATCCTGGTATCTCTGGTGCTGCTGGCCCCTCTTCATCAATGAGAGGGTTTGTCGAAAGCCAATGGGGACTACACATCCCAGAGTCCTGTGAAAAAGGCTTCAGAGTCCTCTGCCTCAGCTTGCCCTTCTGTTCTCTCAGCCCTGTTCAACATAGGTGAGCATCTTTCTGCCACCTCCATTCATCCGTTCCATGATTTTCAGGGCTGCCACCTTCTAGAAACCACTATTTCTGGATTCCATGGTTTTTCACAGTACTGTTTCATTCTCTGTTTTCTCTCCCATGCTCCTATCCTCAAATTCTTCCTGGAGAGTTTGGAGAACAGAGAAACACCTCGATTCCGCCTTCCTCTTTGTGTTTTCTCAGGTGACTTCCTATCATACACTCATTTTGTTGTTCACATTTGGTTTGTGTGTTGGGGCTTGGACATAGGACCCGATGCCTGGGGAGCAAGCACTTTACACGGAGCTCAGCTCCAACTCTCAAATGACTAAATCTCACCTGGCTGCTGACAAATTCCAAACATTCATTTCACATCCAGACAGAACCCATGCTGACATTTGTGCTCAAGTGTATGGGGGACATCTAATCAGGACACCTCCAAAAGTCTGCAGTGGTATTGAAGCTCCGCCCTCAGAACTGGTCTATCAACAGCCAGATTTCAATGTATTTGAAACATTTGCTTTGCAAGGTGGTCGCTCCTGACCATCCCCACTCCTTTAATTCAATGTATCCCAAAGAACTTACTTCTGTGGGTTTCTTGGACCAATAGATGTCCTTCTCATTTCCTCATTACCAGCCAGAATCCTAACAGCACCTTCTGGACCTGTAAGAGTCTCCCCAAGTGATCTTTTGTATTTCACCCTCGGTCCACCCCAGTCCTCATTCATGAGGCAGCCAGAGCCAACTTTCAAGACTAAGACTGGATCTTGTCACCCATCTCCATTTAACAATGCAACTGGCTTCCAGGGCATCACGCACAGGAGCACATCCCAGGCAAGGTAGGATCCCCTCAATCCTGGACTCACATCTCTAGACTCCAGGTAGCATCGGTAGCACTTGCTGCATTGGCATGAGGAACTAAGCTAAGTCCCCAGTGTTCAAACATTGCTGTATGTGCACTTGTAAACCTAGTGCTGTAGGGAGGGACATAGGTAGGAAGATCTCTGGGGCTTGATAGCCAGCTAACTGAGCCCAAAACAGTGAGCTCCAGATTCAGTGAAAGACCCTGTCCTAAAGGAGACAGGGAGAGCAGGAGAACAGGATACAGACGTCATCCTCTTCCTTTACATGAACATTCATGAGCACAAACACACACATGAATATATCGCACAGAGTTCACACACACACACACACACACATACACACACACCATTACATGACACCCCATACCCATGTCTCCATTTCCCCTCTTTCCTGGAAGACTGTTTTCCCTTCAGACTCCTGATCTCATCTACCTATCATAACTCTCACACCTTAGATAGCCATGGTCACACTGTCTCAGAAGAATGAGGATGGCATATGTTCTGCTAGCCATTACACATGGAACAGTCACTGATCTAGACTCATTCAGTGAACAAGAACTGTCAACTGATTCTTCAAGCTCTGTCTTCACTCAGGATGTGTTCCATTTTGCCTTGTCTCTGCTCACTTCTCTCTTTTTTTGTTTTGTTTTTTCTTTTTTTAATTAATTAACTAATTAATTAATTAAAGATTTCTGTCTCTTCCCCGCCACCCGCCTCCCATTTCCCTCCCCTTCCTCCAATCAAGTCCCCCTCCCTTGTCAGCCCAAAGAGCAATCACTTCTCTTTATATAGAAGAGGGAAACTCAGTTCCAAGGACCATGAAACTCCTATTCTGCCATCCGCATTGTCTCTGGTAGTGCAATCAACCAGCTCCCTGCAGGAGGTGGAAGAAGTACAATAGACCACTATAAGTGGAGATGGAGCTTATCTGTCCTGACCATCCAGTTCCAAATAATCACACAACAGCTTATATTCATTGCAAAATGTTAGGCCTATAGCACAGGACTATTACTAATTAGCTCTTACAACTTAAAGTAACCCATTTCTACTAATGCATATTTTACCAGATGGCTACTCTGGTAGCTGGCTCACATCTCTTGACTCTGCCCTCCTTCCTCTATTTTCAGTTTGGCTTTCCCGCCTAACCTTATTCTGCCTCACTATAGCCCAAATCAGCTCTATTATCAACCAGTGAGAGAAATCCATATCTATGGCATGTGAAAGGATTATCCCACAGCAGATCACAGAGACCACATGGCCTTTGAGGGGAGCTCAGGTGCTGTGTCCTCATGAATGGGGTCTCTGATAAAGTTGTTCAAGGAACCTCCAGTCGTGACTGTTGGAGAAGGGCCACTTGTTGGTTCGAGTTGCTTAGCTCTGAAATAATTACATAGAAACTGTATTAATTAAATCACTTCTTGGCCCATTAGCTCTAGCTTTTTATTGGCTAACTCTTATACTAATTTAACCCATTTTATTAATGTGTATATTGCCACATGGCTGTGGCTTATCAGGTAAAGTTCCCAGAATCTATCTCCAGCAACTCCATGATTTTTCTCTTGCTCCACCCTTTTTTCTCCCAGCATCCAGTTTAGTTTTCCCCACCCACCTAACTTCTTACCTGTTATAGGTCCAAATCTGTTTGTTTTTTATTCATTAATGGTATTTACAGCGTACAGAGAAAAATCCCACATCAGGTGGCTATGCAAATGTCCCAGTACACAATTCATCTTTATCTCTGAGTTAGGCTGAGGCCCTGGAGGCAGCCCTACTCTCCCTCAGTAACACTTTGAGCTAAATAGAATGAGGTACGGCTTGGGGAAAAGGCTTAGAAGGGGTGGGGTTAGAGCAGGGGTAAGGGTTTTCTAGATTACTGGACTTCAGTTTTCCTCAGTCTGTTGCTGCACTTCAATAGCCTCATCCTATGTATATGAGTGGGGGTTGTCATCTCTACTGCACAAAACTCAGAGAGGGCTGAGTCGAAGACTATTGCATGTGTTCCTTTATTTCTGGAGTTTCTTTCTTCTGTGGATATTGCCCATCTCCTCAAACAGAGACCCTACACCATTAGTAAAGGCTACTATGTATGGCAGCTCAGGCCCCTCATTCACACTGACCCATTTGAAACGTTTCCTATTTAAGATCAAGAACATGATTTAAGAGGTATCTTTGCCCTTCGATTTTCCTTTAATTTACCGTGAGGCCACAGATTCTATCAACAAAATATTCTGTGTGAAAGCAATGGACCTCATGTAGACCTGCCCTCTGAAAACTGTGGCTTTTCTCTACTCTAGGACGAGCATGACAATGGCCTGACTCCCAGTCTATGATCTTCCTCAGAGGCAGGCTGCTGAGAGCGCTCTGTGGCCAGAAATTAACTGTGCTTGTGCCAAGTGGGTGTCCTGTTAAAATAACCACAGCAACAGCCGGTCCTTACCACAAATACGTGAAAAGAAAAGTTGTGTAAATACGGTTTGTGAGTGAGCTCCTAAGCTGGGGGAGAGGACTGTAGAAAGACGAAGTAAATAGAAAGAGAAGAGAATGAGAGACCTCGTCAGGAGGGAATCTGGGTGAGGAGAAGCAGTGCACCTCGTCACGATTGTCTCCAAAATTATGCAAACAAGGGAAGGCGCTGTCGCATCTCCTCTTAATTAAATTCATACATGTGTTCCTCTTCAAAAATGGCCACACACTCCATCTGCCAGTGCAGCATGCTTGGTGTTCTCAGCCAATGCTCTCTTGCTGAGCTGTTCATACCAGGTGGAGGGGCACAGGGGCTCTGAACTCCGAGAGTAGCTCCCTGAAGCACAAGGAAGGGGCGGGTTTGTGTGCATTTGAGTTATTTGTCTTCATTTTTTGGCGATGAAAAGATCAAACACCCCATGAAAGATAAGCCCTCGGAAGGTTGGAGCTGTAGGCGCAGCGCTGACAGGTTGGGGAACATTTTTAGTGGTATGGTAATTTGGTGGAAGTGCAGTGATTCTTTTTAACAGCTCATATTAAATCAGAGGAGTTGTTAACTACAGCCACTCAAAGAAAGCACATCCCATGTGTGTGCACGGCAGCAGCACGCACGCTCAGTCTATCTGCTAGGTGCCTTTGTTCCGAGGCGCTGCCTGGAACCCACAGTGTCCCTTACACTGTCTGAAGGCTGTGGAAGCAGGATGTCTTCGCCCACACCAGCTGCCTGTAGGAAGCTCATGAGGCCCTTGTCTGAAGTCCCAGATCCAAGAAAGCCTCCTGGGTGGTTCTAAAGCCTCTTGTTCTCCCAATGTGGTACCATCCCCCTGTGTGCCAGCCCTCACTCATCTCTTCCACTAGTTCTATAAGCAATCGGTTGTTCTTATTCTCTCTAGTAATTCCTTCGGCAAGAATTCACCTTTCTCTCCCTGCATTTTAGGTACCTATTGGCATGATTAATCAGTCCTTTGCTCGTGAAAGGTTCCTCATGGTGGTCAATCTATGAGTAAATTAAACTTGCAGGCAAGTGTGATTTTTTTAAAATAATGTATGGCACTACAAATCTTATTAACTAAAATCTAGCTATCATCATTGCTCCTATTTTTGTTAATGCTGAAGTCTATAGCAATTGCTTAGTAATTTGATTATTATTGTGCTTGTTATTTAAAGATCAGGTGTATTTTCTTGAAGTCAATCATACACCATCCCTTTCAAGCTACCCTACTCACTTTGCATTGTTGTGTCTGCCTGGCAAAGTCCTCAAAGTTAAAGCTATCACCTTCCTCGCCCCTATTAAACTTTAAAGATACCCACATAATAGGAAAATGAGAGTTCCACACATATTAAGATGCTCCTGTGATCCGGAACAGTGCTTGTAATACATTACTTGCTAACTTTGGGAGAAACAGAAATTTTCTTTAGGAAACAGCTCAGCAATGAGGGACAGGGCCCTCCCTCGAGAGTTCCTTTTTCATCTTCTCTGAGTGTTGACGGGCCCATTCTTGCAAACTAACTGCAGTTGTCTTCAGGTGTTGAGAGTTTATGCTTGCAATAGCTGTGCATCCCTCAGGAGACATTGTTCTCCAGCTCTCCTTCCAACTCTTACATTCTCTTCCCTCATCTTCATGTTCCCTGAACCTTGTCGTGAACGCCATGCATACCTTGTCTGGGACTGAGCACTCAAACGTCCAGTGGAGCCACTGGAAAGAAAGGCTTCTTTGGTTAAGGCTGAGGGTAACAATTGCCTAGAGCTAAAACCAGACAAATATAGAAGCTGATTTCAAGCAATGTCAATCAGATAAACAGAATCAAGCTTCCCCTACTGAGTCTGGGATCTCTTTACCTCCAAATAGACATGCCACTATTGGGAAAGGGCACACCTTGCCTGTCACGCCACTATTGGGAGAGGGTTCACCTCTCCTGTTAGGCACACTATTGGGAGAGGGCACACCTCTCCTGTCAGGGTACTGCTGTAGTTCATTGACTCATATTTGCACGACATCACTGAAGCCTTTTCTTCCCCTAGCAGCCCACACAGCTCCTTCCAGCACTGTAGAATCTATCAGGTAGAGAAAAAACTTTCAGATCACTTCCAGTTTGTTTTCTCTATAATATGCCACTAAAATGTGCAGACTCTTTTATTCCCTGTGGAGAAAGTCAGGGAAAGACTGGGCTACGCCTTGAGTTGTGTATCCCCTATTGATCTCATCAGGCTTTAGGGGCTGGTCCCAGTCTAGGGGTGGGTCTGGTTAAACTAAATGGGTCACAAGGCAAGCTCTGAAGTCATAACCCTAGGACAGGCACTGCTAAGGAGGGAAAGAGGCATGAGGAATCTGGCATCTTGCCCATCTCTGCTCTTGCGCCCCTGGAGCCAAACAGTGAAACTATCAAACCAAACGTTAGTGTTGTGAAGAAAATGGCTCTTAATTCACAGGGGTCCTGAAAATACCTGCTCCTCATTGGATCCACTCCAAACTCAGACCTATGACAGCCTGAAACCTTGACCTTAAGTGCCACCAAGGAAATCTAGATTATTCTCAAAAGCTTCATCGTCCGTCCCCTTAATGAAGAGAGAAACATGGGTGATTTCAAAAACTCCCCCTCTTGTTTTATCTTATATTAACTGGCTCTCTGGTTGGAAATGATTATGACTTATTTAGAGACTTTGTGGTGTGATGGTTAATATTGACTGTTAAGATGCCTGGATTGAGAACCACCAACCAGACACACTTTTGTGCGTGTGTTGGAGGGTGTTTCAATAAAGTTTTAACTGATGAAGAAAGAGCCACTTTGAACAGGAACAGCACCACTGATGAGGTGGAGTCTCAAACAGAATGAGAAGAAGGAGAACTAAGCATTAATATCCTCTCCTTGCCTCCTGACTGTAACACCTCCCCATCCTGCCAAAACAGTTCCACTAACTGGGGACCAAGCATCCAAATATATGTAGGCCATAGTACTCAAGATATCCCAAAATGTTTTGAATGGCCATCTCTTTAACCCTACACTACTGTTTAAAACATCACAATGAAGCTGGCTGATTCTGTTCAGAGAAATAGCACTATCTTTGGACATTTGTAAAGTACTCCGACTTCTGGGAAACCACTGCTTGTGCTTCCAGAAGGTCATCAGCCCCGGGCTCCTGCTGTCACACCTCCCCTGCCAGGATGGACCACATTCTCTCACTGTGAGCCAAAATAAATTTCCCCTCTTTAAGCTGACTTTATCTGTTATTTTGTCATATCAATAAGAAATCAATGAAAAGGAGATAATAATGACAGGATCTCACAACTTTTTATATTTGACTTTGTTCTTATGTGGAGGCTCCTAGTAAAGAAAAAAGAAGGAGGAGGGGAAGAAGGAGGAGGAAGAGAAAAAGGAGGAGGAGGAAGGGAGAAGAAGGAAGAACAAGAACAAGAAAAACAGAAGAAGAAGGAGGAAGAGAAGGAGGAAGAGGAAGAGGAAGAGGAGGAGGAGAAAAGGGGGAAAGATGGGTCTTGTTTACATGGCCAAATGGAACACTACTTTGTGTTTTAACTCCCCTCACACAGTTGGGAACAACTGATGACTAAATTATGAACAATGATTAAAACAGAATTCAGAAGAACTTTGAAACTTACATGCAAGAGAAGACATTCATCAGTTTAAATTTTCTTGGGAAAACACTCTTACTTTCCAAATGAATGAGGCCATCATCTTGAAAATAGGAAATTTCGTGAAGACCAGCAACTATGTCTCCAAACACTGAGTGTGTGAAGAACCCAGGTTGAAGGCCAGAACTGCCCAGAATTTCACTTATTATTGTATTACATGAACAAATCCATGACTAAGTGCCTGTCAAATCAACCATCATATCACAGCAAGTCAAATTTTGTCCTGATCTGGCTACTCTTCTGTAGTTGTACCAAAAGATTCCACAATAGCCTGAAATGGCAGATAACAAAGGTTTATTTATTTGGAAATAAACTCACAGTAAGGAAGGAGATCCACAGTCCTCTGTGTGTGCTGGGAACTAGAACTGAATCCAGCAGAAAAGGGGTCTGTGCATGCTATTTATCTGCACTTATAGCACATGAGACCACTCCCAAAGTGGGCCAATATCTTAAAGGCTATTTTCTGAAGGAGTTTCCACAACAATGTTTCTGATCCTTATCAAAAGCATCTGAATTTATGATCAGGGTAAACCAAATTGCTCTGCAGAACATTGGACAAAAGGATAGGATAGAAGAGCTGTCATCTTGGAGCTGATCGATCTGAAGCTTTGGTAATATTTGTGGCAACTTAGCTGACATAGGACAACAAAGCCAATCATGTCTCACCAGATATAAGTTAGCCATGCAGTTAGTTGAGCTGACAGCGATTATAAATGTCTATCCCAACTATTTAAAAGACTGTTTAATAAGGGATTAAATGGGTCTTTGTACACAGTATCTGTCTTAGTTACCATTCTATTCCTGTGATGAAATTCACGATGAAGGCAATTTATAAACTGGAGGTTTGTTACAGTTTCTGAGGATTGGTCCATGATCACCATGGCAGGGAGCATGTTGGCAGGAAGCAGACAGGCATGGTGCTGAAGAAGCAGCTGAGAACTCACATCTGATGCACAAGTTTCAGGCAGAGAGAAAGAATAAGCCTGGGTCTGCCAAGGAATTTTGAAACCCCAAAGCCCAGCCGCAGTCACACATTTCCTCCAATAAGTCCACACCCCTCATCCTTCCCAAACAGTTCCACTAACAGGGGACTGGACATTCAAATATATGAGCTTATAGAGGCCCTTCTCATTCAAACCACTACAGTACTCAAGCTATCCCAACTTGTTTTGAATGGCTATCTCTCTAACCCTACACCTCTGCATGAAACATCATAATGAGTTTGGCTGTTTGGTTCTGTTCAGAGAAACAGTGCTATCTTTGAGCATTTGTAAAGTACTCTGACTTCTTAGAAACCATTGCTTGTGCTTACAAAAGGTCATCAGCACTATTGTCATTTAACACAGAATAAACAAACAGAGTTTGCCTGCCTTTCTGAGATCAGGTCTAACCAATGCCATTGCTCTGAGGGAACTCTTCAGATCTGAGAAATTGATCACTTACCTAAAATGGTTTGGGATGCACAGTGCAAAGCATTTTATTCCAGAATAATAAAACAACTGCTTGTTTGTTGAACCTCGGGGAATAAAACTCATTACCACTACAATCATTTTCCTTTCGTGCTGTATTTCAGCATCCCACCGGCAGTGACTGATTCAGGAGGCTGGGTAGAATTCAAAATGCAAGAAGCCCAAAGCATTGTGATTCCTTCCAAGGTCAAATATTTGAAGGTGTGCACTCCAAGGGTTTACGCTGTTTATATCATTAGTGTTTCCTTGATAGTGCAAGCTAAATTGTTTTCTTGAAGGGAGGTAAGATTTATAAAATCACAATTTTCTCTATCCTGTGAAGCATATTAAGTAGCTTTTGTAAAGCAAATAAATGGTTCTCACCTCCAATGTTGTGATAAATACAGAGACACTCTGACTTGATGGCCAACCTCACTCAGGAAAGTGTAAGTGGCAAAAATCTTAGGTCTGAGATCCAAGTCCCAGGGTTTGGGGTCAGTAGATAATGTCACTTTGTTTTGCTGAGTTTTCTTACCTATAAGTTAGGGATACCAACATGGTCTAACTGGGTGGGTTATGGCAGGCTTTATTAATATGATAACAGAGTAAACCTGGGAAACACTCAGCATATTTAAATGTTTATTTCTATTGGCTGTGTCTATAAAAAATGGGGGAAGTCAGGGCTGAGGAAATAGTTTAGTAGTTAAGCTGTTCTTCCAGAAGATCCAGGTTCAGTTCCCAGCACCCACATGGCATCTCACAACTGCCTGCATTTCTAGTGGCAGTTAGACAGCCTCTTCTGTTCTCTGTGAGTGCTGCATGCATATGGTGTACCAACATACATCCAGATACACGCACAGACATACGAATTAAATAAATACAGAAACCTTGACATTGTAGGAAATGCATGGTATATTTAACTCATTCAATACATTTTATACAAACTTTAATTAATGGTGGACACATGCCACTCTAAAGGTACCACTAGATAGAACATGACACACACTCCAAGAGAGTTTAAACATGCATAGTGTTTAAACACTTAAATATAGGAGGCTTTTTAGTGATGGAATTGGATTTTGTATACACAATGTACGTTGTACCATTCATATGGAACATTAGTGCTACATCAATAAAAGAACAAGAGAGTGAAAGGGAAAAGAAGCAGACATAAGCCAATAGATATAATAAATCCAAGACCCCTAAAGAGCCCAGACAAGCCAAGAGCATGTAGGGACATCTCCTCTTGAGAAGTATTAACACTTGGGCAGAAGCTTAACTGAGAACATGAATCATAGGCATCACTGAGAGAGGGTTTTTCCAGGAATGGCAGATGCAGAGACCCTGTGTTGCCTTCTGGGACAGCAGAGGAGTGGGGAGTAGGCTTGAGTGAGAAATGTAAGGTCCTGAGTCAAGGAGGACTATTCTCTCTTTAATTTAATTCTAGATCTGAATTCTAAATTCTAACGTTTGAAGGCATTGAAAAGTCATCCTAAACAGGTTTTGAGTCTCCCTGGAACATCACCATGACAGAAAGAAAAGTACCCCCTATTCATTGATTTATTGTCTGCTCTGTGGAGGCATGGCATTCTAAAACTTCAATGGGCACTAGTGCATAAAGATTGTTACACACACATGTAAGCACTGTTGGAAACCGTGGATTGCCCTAACTCCAATGGCTAATATCCTGCTAAAGAGGATTGGTGTCTCCCTTTAAACAACACGGGGAGGGCTGTGATGATGGCTTAGTTGGTAAAGGGCTTGTCACATTAAGTGCGAAGACCTGAGTTAGATGCCCAGATCTACACAAAAAGCCAGGAGTGATGGTACCTTCTTGTAATTTCACTGATAGGGACATGGTGCCAGGAGGATCCAGGACTCCCTGGCCAGTCAGCCTGGTCCAGTTGCTGAGCCTCAGATTCTAGTGAGGACCTTGTCTTCAAAGAATAAGATGGACAGTCCCAGAGCAAAACAACTTGAGGTTAGCCACATACTTCTGCACACAGGTACACATATGCATGCACCTCTTATGCATGAGTGTGTGCACACACAATACACGTGAAATCCTCTACATGAAAGCTCTATCCAAGGGTTCTGAAATGAAGACGCACGGAAGCTTTGAATCTCAGATAATGCTATGCAAATGCTATGTGTTCACATGCTAGAACACACCACTGGTCAGTGTAGGTGAATCTTACCGAACAGATGTGCTCATTACAGGAGCATTCTTATGCATGCACTATCAAAATCCACACTAACTACAAAGCATTCCTTATGTGCACTAATCAGTATCTTTTCACTCACCCATATAGGCATCTCTCTATAGAAAGATCTTTTTCCGAGTACCCTTCTTGTTGATTTAAATTCTCATAAGGCTTGTTAGCAAAAATTGAAAGTGCAAGTTTGACAATTCATCCCGGCAACTGCCAGTGCAGCATTTTAATTATTTCATGTATTTTACAAAGACAGTATGGGCTGCCCGTGCTCTGCATCTTTGCATCTTTCCAGATCTTTGGCAGAAGAGTTCCTGCCACATCTCCAGCAGATGGCCTGCTGATTTGAAAGCCCCATGTTCACCAAAAATATTGGAATGTGGTAAAAGTTGAATTAATAAAATTATATGCAAACATCCAACAAAAACGAGTACTTATGCCAAATTCAATATTCAGTTGGAGATCTTCACCACAAGAACTTGCCCAAGCTGTAGAAATGTAGTCTTAAATTTTCCGCTGGCCCCAACATGGAAGCCAGATGGGAGATTTTATTTACTCTGGCCCTATTATGCTAAAACATATTTCTATCCCTATTATCGTGTGCCTCTACTTTAGCTTTCAATGTGAAAGCAAACATGTCTCAAGTATGAACTCAGTGTAGTGATTTACCTCTCAATGCACCATGCCCACTGACATCTTGACCTTGGTGCTCTCTGTAGTTATTCTGAATGTACTGGCATTGAGCAATATCTTAGTGTTACCCAACAGACAATAATTTCACCCATGCCTCCCAGCCTCTAGCTGAAGTGGTCAAAGCTGTCTCTAGATATTGCCAAGCATCCCCTAGGCACAGCTGTTCCTTGCTGAGCACCGCTGGAGTTGGGGGACTTCTCTGATGGAGGCAGAAGACCGTCCCATCCTGTGGTCCTCATCCACCATCACCATCGTGCTGTACCACAAAAGGGCTTTGTCTCACTTCAGGAAAGAAATTTACTAGCTCTTTAAAAAGCCTCCACCAATTTGTGGACTAATTTGATCATATTTAATCAATAATTCAAATCATAAATCTTACAAATGTTTTAAAGAAAACTGTTTGATTCTGATATTTTGTCCCATTCATTTCTTTATTTAAGGTTGTAATACAGACTAGACATAATGGCTTATGTTATAATCCCAAAACTCATGGGGATGGTGCAAGAAGATTTGGACTACCTACTGAGTTCCATGCCAGCATGGGCAACAGTGTCTCAAAATAAAAAATTCTGCCATGTAGACACACACACTCACACAGTAAATATATGTTGTAATTATATGTATATATTTGTATTTTGTGTGTGTTATTTGTATATCTGTGAATATATTTATATTCCATATGTATATGTATTATATGATGGAATCAAGAAGAACGACTTTTCTATATTCCCACTTACTTCCAATTTAACATCTTATATATTGTATATTGTATGATATTTATGCTGGTACTAGATTTTCAGCAAGATGAGTTTGTTAAGCCCATAGCAGAATGATTCTTCACTCACAAATGTACAGGAAGGGAGCCATGATCACATCAATGGTAAAAAGTAACTCTGCTGATAGAGAAGAAACTTCAGTGATAGAAATATCACTTAATTTCTAGCTAACCAGAAAACCTAGTTTCCTTTGGAAATTGATACATTATTGCTTCAGGCTCTACACTGTCCAAAGACTGGGAAACTTATTTTTTTCCTTCTGATGGTCAGATTTAGTATTAGAGCCAGACTGCCACCTCCACCTCCAATAAGGACTAGATTCCAAATCTTCCCTATCTGATAAAGACTTCTGTGAGAATCAGCAAAGGACTTATGTTGCTTTCCTGAACACTGATTCTCTTCACTCTTTGGTGCCAGGAACCCTGCAGAGACGTAGAGATTCACAGCTGACTGTACTCTCAGAACATACACCAGCTTAGTCCCAATGCTGTCCTAAATTAAGTGAGAACATTGAGGAAAATTAAATCTTGAGGAAGAATGTGTTCTGAGGTCAGAATGTTCCAGTTTGGATTCTGTGGCTGTGATAAAATATCCTGGTGAAAGGCAACTTGGAGGAAGATGTGTCCCTTGATGAATATTCCCGGTTATAGTCCAGTAGAGCAGAGCATCAAGGCAAGAACCAAATGCACCGCAGTCACAGTCAAGAGAATGAAGGGAGTGAATGTCTGACCTTGGTTCACTTCTATCAGCTCACTTCTTCCTCTCGTGCTGTTCAGGACCTCCAGCCTAGGGAATGGTGCCACCCACAATGGACTTGGTCCTTCTACATTAGTGACGGTGTCCCACAGACATGCCCACAGGCTGAACTGACCTAGACAGTTCTTAATTAAGGTGACCAGCACAGAGATTACCCAAGTTTCTGAACAGAAGACTCATGTCACTGACTTTTTGTCTTCTCTCTTTCTCTTATTCAGACTCCATCTTCAAGCCCCAAATGCTAAGGACATTAAGAGGAATGAGTTGATAAATTATTTCACACCCAGAAGTCAAGTTTATGACCCCAGTAAAAATATGTGTGTATGTGAGCACAGAGAGGAGCTAACTCCTCCTTTGTGCCTCAAGCTACAGAGACTATGAGGCCTGTGACAAGAATCAGCTGTGGCTCATGAGCCTTTTACATTTTGGCAATGGATCCTTGCCTTAATGACTACCCCTCATGTTAATAGCTGTATGTACAGCAAGACAACACATTTCATGCCACTCATAAGAACTGGAGCAACTACCATGCCAAAATAAAATGCTGAGATTGCAGGCCCCCTGAGATCACGAGGTGTGGGGACTGAAGGGTAGAGAGAGAATAGGATGTTATCCTGAAGCTTCTTATGATTCCTGCCTGCTTTAGTCAAGAGCAAACTGGTGTCGTTTCTGAAGCCAAATTCGACTTACCCTGTTGCTGCTGCTACTGTTGACTCTTCCTCTGATATCAGAACCAGCTTTTCCAGGCTTTCACTGCTGACTTTTTACCAGCTGCTCCGGATTTTTGATACCATGTTGAGACTGCTGAGGCTCCCAGCCTTACGGACTTCTGAGGCTCCCAGCCTTACAGACTTCTGAGGCTCCCAGCCTTGTGAACTGCAGAGGCTCCCAGCCTTGTGAACTGCAGAGGCTCCCAGCCTGTGAACTGCAGAGGCTCCCAGTCCTGTGGACTGCAGAGGCTCCCAGCCTTGTGGACTACAGAAGACCCCAGGCTTGTGGAGTGAGAAGTTATGAGTTCTCAGGCTTTCAAGTAAGATTAATATGCAAGATTAATCTAACTGATGAGCCACCCAAGCTCAGGGACTGAGTGACAACCAGATTCTTAGCCTCTGTGGTGTAAAACAACTGTCCTTGGCTATTTCAAGGTCAGGTGATTAAATAAATTCTTTTATTTATTGATAAAATGTTTTATTTTATTTTAAACTATGTGTATATGTGTGTATGGATGTACATGTGAGGCAGTAGGTGTCCTAGAGCTGTAGGTACAGGCATTTGTGAGCTTCCTGTTGGTACTGGCAGCTGCACGTGAGTACTCTGGAAGAACATTCAATGCTTCTAACCACTGAGCCAAATATCCTGCTCAAGAAGTTATTCACACACACACACACACACACACACACACACACGTAGAGGAGGGGTCGAGCTACTCTGGGCATGCTCCTTTCCCAAGAACGTGTACAGATTATGTAATTTAATAATATATTAGAACAGCACAGGATAGATGTTAAAAAGTCAGACAGGGGCTCTATTAGCTCTCTACTGCCTCAAGTAGCTTTAATTAAACCCTTGTACATGCTGTTCTTGCTCCTGATGAGAGCCACCCCTAGCCTCATCTCATGGTGTTTTTAATTCTGTTTCAGACTAAGGAACTAGAAGTTAAGTCAGCACACACAGCTCCTCTAGAGGAGTCATAACCTTTACTTTGCAGCATGTAACCTGTGTTTCTATCTTGAAGCATAGCCTTCCTCTTTCCCAGCATACCTTGATCCAATGTGACGTACTTTGCATCTGAACAATTCTTACTTATCTACCCCAAGTCTGGGACTTCCTCTGAATGCCTTTCTAGATTATTCAACTCATCATACCCCTGATCCAGAAGTATCAAAAGAAACTGAGCACACAGGGGGGGTGCCTTACCCCAGTACACCTTTCAAAAGAACTCAAAGGGAAAAGAAGAGATTCATGATGCTTGCCTCTGGGTTTCTCATGTAGTTTCTCATGTATTTAAGCCAAACAGAAAGCTGGATTTCTGTCTTCTGTCCTGTGCTCTTCTGACATCCTCACTGATGAACTTGCAGACCTACCTGAGAAATTCAGAATAATCCTGTTATAAATCTCCTGGCCATCCAGGAGAGAGAGAGCTAAGGGGAAACAGAGGACCAGAGGTGACTCGGGCTTGGCAGCTAACCTTGTCCTTCTGTTTCCTTAGATTAGACATCTGTGATATACGAAAGAGTCCCAGGGAAAGACAACATGCTTAGGGGTGATAGGGAATTGTACTGGAGGCCAGTGACAAAATACTTAAGTAGTTGCTTTTGCTGGCTGCAATTAATACTATTATTCATAATTAATTTGTTTATCTTTTTATATTTAAGAATTTCATACTTGTGTACAGTGAAATGTATTCATATCGACCTCTGTTTCCCTTCTAACTTTACCAAATGTTGCCCCCAAATTGCTTTTCCCAATTTCATGTCTTTCTCCATTTTTTTTATTTATTTATTTATTTTTATTAAAGATTTCTGTCTCTTCCCCACCTCTGCCTCCCCTTTCCCGCCTCCCCCAATCAAGTCCCCCGTCCCTCGTAAGCCAAAGAGCAGTCAGGGTTGCCTGCCCTGTGGTAAGTCCAAGGACCACCCACCTCCATCCAGGTCTAGTAAGGTGATCATCCAAACTGCCTAGGCTCCACAAAGCCAATAGGTGCAGTAGGAACAAAAACCCATTGCCATTGTTCTTGAGGTCTCAGTAGTCCTCATTGTCCACTATGTTCAGCAAGACCGGTTTTATCCCCAGCTTTTTCAGACCCAGGCCAGCTGGCCTTGGTGAGTTCCCAATAGAACATCCCCATTATCTTATTGTGTGGGTGTACCTCTCGCGGTCCTGAGTTCCTTGCTCGTGCTCTCTCTCCTTCTGCTCCTGATTTGGACCTTGAGATTTCAGTCCGGTGCTCCAATGAGGGTCTCTGTCTCTGACTCTGTCTCCTTTCATCGCCTGATGAAGGTTAATATTCAGGAGGATGCCTATATGTTTTTCTTTGGGTTCTCCTGCTTATTTAGCTTCTCTTAGAACCTGAGTTATAGGCTCAATGTCCTTTATTTATGACTAGAAACCAAATATGAGTGAGTACATCCCATGTTCCTCTTTTTGGGTCTGGCTTACCTCACTCAGGATAGTGTTTTCTATTTCCATCCATTTGCCTGCAAACTTCAAGAAGTCCTTGTTTTTTACTGCGGAGTAATACTCCAATATGTATATATTCCATACTTTCTTCATCCATTCTTCAATTGAAGGGCATCTAGGTTGTTTCCAGGTTCTGGCTATTACAAACAATGCTGCTATGAACATAGTAGAGCATATACTTTTGTTGTACGATAAGGCCTCTCTTGGGTATATTCCCAAGAGTGGTATTGCTGGGTCCAGGGGTAGGTTGATCCCGAATTTCCTGAGAAACCTCCACACTGCTTTCCAGAGTGATTGCACAAGTTTGCATTCCCACCAGCAATGGATGAGTGTACCCCTTTCTCCACAACCTCTCCAGCAAAGGCTATCATTGGTGTTTTTGATTTTAGCCATTCTGACAGGTGTAAGATGATATCTTAAAGTTGTCTTGATTTGCATTTCCCTGATCGCCAAGGAAGTTGAGCATGACCTTAGGTGTCTTTTGGCCATTTGAACTTCTTCTGTTGAGAGATCTCTGTTCAGCTCAGTGCCCCATTTTCTGATTGGGTTGATTAGCCTTTTACGGTCTAGTTTCTTGAGTTCTTTATATATTTTGGAGATCAGACCTTTGTCCGTTGTGGGGTTGGTGATGATTTTCTCCCAGTCAGTGGGTTGCCTTTCTGTCTTAGCGACAGTGTCCTTTGCTTTACAGAAGCTTCTCAGTCTCAGGAGGTCCCATTTATTCAATGAGGCACTTACTGTCTGTGCTGCTGGGGTTATACGTAGGAAGTGTTCTCCTGTGCCCACATGCTGTAGAGTACTTCCCACTTTCTCTTCTATCAGGTTCAGTGTGTTCGGGCTGATATTGAGGTCTTTAATCCACTTGGACTTGAGTTTTGTGCATGATGATAGATATGGATCTATTTTCATTCTTCTACAGATTGACATCCAGTTTTGCCAGCACAATTTGTTGAAGATGCTCTCTTTTTTCCATTGTATACTTCTAGCTCCTTTATCGAAAATTAGGTGCTCATAGGTTTGTGGGTTGACGTCAGGGTCTTCTATTCGATTCCACTGGTCGACTTCTCTGTTTTTATGCCAATACCAAGCTGTTTTCAATACTGTAGCTCTGTAATACAGTTTGAAGTCAGGGATGGTAATGCCTCCAGACGTTCCTTTATTGTATAAGATTGTTCTGGCTATCCTGGGTTTTTTGTTTTTCCATATAAAGTTGATTATTGTCTTCTCCAGATCTGTGAAGAATTTTGATGGGATTTTGATGGGGATTGCATTGAATCTATAGATTGCTTTTGGTAGAATTGCCATTTTTACTATGTTGATCCTCCCAATCCACGAGCAAGGGAGGTCCTTCCATTTTCTGGTGTCCTCTTCTATTTCTTTCTTCAAAGACTTAAAGTTCTTGTTAAATATATCTTTCACTTCCTTGGTCAGGTTTACCCCAAGATATTTTATGCTCTTTGTGGCTATCGTGAAAGGTGATGCTTCTCTGATTTCCCTCTCGGTTTCTTTATCCTTAGTGTATAGGAAGGCAACTGATTTTTTGGAGTTGATCTTGTATCCTGCCACATTACTAAAGGTGTTTATCAGCTGTAGGAGTTCTTTGGTAGAGTTTTTGGGGTCGCTTATGTATACTATCATATCATCTGCGAATAACGACAGCTTAACTTCTTCCTTTCCAATACGGATCCCCTTGATCCCCTTATGTTGTCTTATTGCTATTGCTAGAACTTCAAGCACTATATTGAAGAGGTATGGAGAGAGTGGACATCCTTGTCGTGTTCCTGATTTTAGTGGGATGGCTTTGAGTTTTTCTCCGTTTAATTTAATGTTAGCTGTCGGGTTGCTGTAAATAGCTTTTATTATATTTAGGTATGACCCTTGTAGCCCTAGTCTCTCCAATACCTTTATCATAAAGGGGTGTTGAATTTTGTCGAATGCTTTTTCAGCATCTAATGAAATGATCATATGGTTTTTTTCTTTCAGTTTATTTATATGGTGGATTACATTGATAGATTTGCGTATGTTGAACCAGCCCTGCATCTCTGGGATGAAGCCTACTTGATCGTAATGGATAATATTTCTAATGTGTTCTTGAATTCGGTTTGCCAGTATTTTATTGAGAATTTTTGCGTCAATATTCATGAGTGAGATAGGCCTGTAATTCTCTTTCTTGGTTGGGTCTTTATGTGGTTTTGGTATCAGGGTAACTGTAGCTTCATAAAAGGAATTTGGCAATGACTTTTCTGTTTCTATATTGTGAAATACATTAAGGAGTATGGGTATTAGCTCTTCTTGGAAGTTCTGGTAGAACTCTGCATTGAAGCCATCTGGTCCTGGGCTTTTTTTGGAGGGGATATTTTTGATAACAGCTTCTAGTTCTTCGCAACTAACCGGTCTGTTTAGATTGTTCACTTGGTCTTGGTTTAGCTTTGGTATTTGGTACTTATCTAAAAAAATGTCCATTTCTTTTGTATTTTCCAGTTTTGTGGAATACAGGCTTTTGTAGTAGGATCTAATGATTCTCTGAATTTCCTCTGTGTCTGTGGTTATGTCCCCCTTTTCATTTCTGATCTTATTTAATTGCGTGTTCTCTCTCTGTTGTTTAATTAGTTTGGATAGGGGTTTGTCGATCTTATTGATTTTCTCCAAGAACCAACTTTTTGTTTCATTGATTTTTTGGACTGTTTTCTGTGTTTCTATTTTGTTGATTTCCGCCCTCAGTTTGATTATTTCCAGTCTTCTACCCCTCCTGGGCACATCTGCTTCTTTTTTTTCTAAAGCTTTCAGGTGTGCTGTTAAGTCCCCTATGTATGCTTTCTCTGTTTTCTTTAAGTGTGCACTTAGTGCTATGAACTTTCCTCTTAGCACTGCTTTCATCGTGTCCCATAGGTTTGAGTATGTTGTCTCTTTATTTTCATTAAATTCAAGGAAGACTTTAATTTCTTTCTTAATTTCTTCCTTGATCCAGGTGTGGTTCAGTAGTTGACTGTTCAGTTTCCATGAGTTTGTCGGCTTTCTGGGGGTAGTGTTGTTGCCTTCTAACTTTAATCCGTGGTGATCTGATAAGACACAGGTGGACACTGATATTTTTTTGTATCTGTGGAGGTTTCCTTTGTTTCCGAGTATGTGGTCAATTTTCGAGAAGGTTCCATGAGCTGCAGAGAAGAAGGTATATTCTTTCCTATTTGGGTGGAATGATCTATAGATGTCTGTTAAGTCCAATTGCTTCATTACTTCCAATAATTCTCTTAATTCTCTATTAGGTTTCTGTCTGATTGACCTGTCCATTGGAGAGAGAGGTGTATTGAAGTCTCCTACTACTAGTGTGTGTGGTTTAATGTCTGCCTTCAGTTCTAGTAATATTTCTTTTAGATAAGTGGGTGCTTTTGTATTAGGGGCGTAGATATTCAGGATTGATACGTCATCCTGATGAATTGTTCCTGTTATAAGTATAAAGTGTCCCTCTCGATCTCTTCTGATTGATTTTAGTTTGAAGTCAGTTTTGTTAGAAATTAATATGGCCACACCTGCTTTTTTCTTAGGACCATTTGCTTGAAAGACCTTTTCCCAACCCTTTATTCTGAGTAGATGCCTGTCTTTGTGGTTGAGATGTGTTTCTTGCAAACAGCAGAATGTTGGATCCTGTTTTCGTATCCAATCTCTTAGTCTGTGCCTTTTTATAGGTGAATTGAGACCATTAATATTAAGTGATATTAATGACCAGTGGTTGTTTACTCCCGTTATTCTTATTGTTTTTGGTATTAGAGTTTGTGTGTCTCCCTTCTTTGAGTTGTGCTGGTGAAGGGTTGCTAGATGCCTGAGTTGTTGTAGGCAGTGTTGGCAATGTTGGATTCCTTGGGTTGCGAATTTCCTTCTATTACCTTCTGTAGGGCTGGATTTGTGGCTACGTATTGTTTAAATTTGTTCTTATCCTGGAATGTCTTGTTTTCTCCATTGATAGTGAACGATAGCTTGGCTGGGTATAGTAGTTTGGGTTTGTATCCATGGTCTCTTAGCTTCTGCAGAACCTCTATCCAGGACCTTCTGGCTTTCATAGTTTCCATAGAGAAGTCAGGTGTAAGTCTGATCGGTTTACCGTTATAAGTTACTTGGCCTTTTTCCTTTGCAGCTCTTAATATTCTTTCTTTAACCTGTATATTCTGTGTTTTGATTATTATATGGCGAGGGGATGTTTTTCTTTGGTCCAGTCTGTTTGGTGTTCTGTATGCTTCTTGAATATTCAAAGGAATATCTTTCTTTATGTTGGGAAAGTTTTCTTCCATAATTTTGTTAAAGATATTTTCTGGGCCTTTGAGCTGTGACTCTTCTCCTTCTTCTATTCCAATTATTCTTATGTTTGGTCTTTTTATTGTGTCCCATATTTCCTGCATGTTTTGTGATGAGAATTTGTTGGCTTTGCTGTTTTCTTTGATCAGTGCGTTTATTTTCTCTATGGTGTCCTCAGAATCTGAGATTCTTTCTTCTATTTCTTGTATTCTATTGATTATGCTTGTTTCTGTACGCTCTGCTCGTTGACCTGGATTTTCCATATCCAGCTGGTGCTCAGTTTGTGTTTTCTTCCTTGCTTCCCTTTCAGTTTTCAATTCTTGAACTGTTTCCATTACCTGTTTGATCGTTTTTTCTTGGTTTCCCAGAGTATCATGTACGTATTTACTCATTTCTTCAAACTTTTGGTTATACTTCTGATCCATTTCTATAAGGGCATTTTTCACATGTTGTTTAATGGACTCTATTGCTTTCATAAAGTCAATTCTTTCCACTTCTTCCGTATTAGGATGTTCAAGTCCATCTGTTGTAAGATCATTGGGTTCTGGTGTTTTCATGTTGCTTTTCAGATTATTGGATGAATTCTTGCCTTGGCGCCTGCCCATCTCCTCCTATTGAAACTATCTAATGGGTCTTTCAAAACCGGTTCAGGTTTCCCTGTTGACCAGGGGCTCCTCTTACAAAATACTGTAGCTCTGTTTCCTGGCTCCTGCCAGGGGCCAAGTTCCCTCTCACCCCTTGGAAGGGTCTTCAGGAACAGGACCCGGCTCCTTCCTTGCTAGGGATCTCGTCAACCAAAGGCCTACCTCTTTGCTTTAATTGTAGTGGGGCGATCTGCTCTCGGTGTTGTGCTCCGGTCCCGCTGTCTGCCGCTGCCCGCGCCGGTCTGCCGCCTGGGCCTCGGCGCCGCTGGTCTGCTGCCTGGGCCTCCGCGCCGCTGGGCTGCCGCCTGGGCCTCCGCGCCGCTGGTCTGCCGCCTGGGCCTCGGCGCCGCTGGGCTGCCGCCTGGGCCTCGGCGCCGCTGGGCTGCCGCCTGGGTCTCCGCGCCGCTGCGCTGCCGCCTGGGCTGCCGCCTGGGCCTCCGCTCCGCTCAGCCTGTTGTCTTTCTATTTTCAACTTTGTTGAAATTCAGACTATGTTGAATCTAGACTACAAGTTGTCTCCACGGACGAACAGGTGGACGCTGATGGGCGCAGCCATGTTGGCTCCCGGAAGTCTCAGTCCTTTCTCCATTTTTGATTACTCACTGAATTCCATTAGTGCTGGCTGTACTTGCATGACTGTGGGGCCATTCACGAATGCATGGGACTCCTTCTAGTGGTCATATCCTAACAAAGAATGATTCTCCCTCTGCAGAAATGATAGCTACCCATAGCTCCTCAGTTAGGCCTTGGATCTGGAGAACATCTACCTCATTGATACTGGAACTATGAATAACTTGATCTTTATAGGTTTTTTGTAGGTAGCTACAGCTGCTGTGAGATCATGACTTCAACAGTCATTCCATGATCAGAAGATAATATTTCCATGACACCCTCCCCATTCTTCAGCTCTTTCATGCTTTCTGCTTGCCTTCCATGATGCTCTTTGGGTCTTAATAGTAGTGGGATTAATATAGGTGCCCCATCTTATTCCCATCATTTTAGCCAGTCATGCATTTCTCAAATGACAACTTCCCACTCCAGAAAGAAGCTCCCCTCACCCAAGCCAAGAGCAACCCTGATTTATGAACATGAACAAGATTGTTTAGAAGGAACTATGACAGAATATCCATTCAGCAAACTAACAATAGCAAGTTTTACCTTAGAACTTGTGTCTTCCCCAGCATGGGATTTTGACCAAAATTCCCTCCTATGAACCAGGCCTCATATCTGATCAGAGCACAGCATGGTCATGTCACTAAGTCGCTGGTAAGCACAACCTGCTTGACAGGATATTATATGATGTAGGAGGTTCTTCTGTTTGTGTGTTGCTTTCATTGGTTAATTAATAAAAAAAATTGCTTTGGCCTAGTTGATAGGGTGGAACTTAGGTAGACGGAGAAGACAGAACTGAATTCTGGGAGGAAGAAAGCAGGGTCAGAGAGAGCCACCATGGAGATGCCAGGTCAGACACGCTAAATCTTTCCAGGTAAGCCATGACCTCGAAGTGAACACAGATTAAAAGAAATGGGTTAAATCAAGATGTGAGAGTTAGCCAATAGGAGGCTAGAGCTAATGGCCAAGCAGTGTTTTAATGAATACAGTTTCTGTATGATTATTCAGGTGTACTAGCTGTGCGGCCAGGACAAACAAAGGGCACCCACTATCCCCTTTACAAGTATACATGTTCCTGTGCTTGGTAAGACCACTGATATTTGTTCTCTCCCAGAGCCCATGTATGGAGCTCTATGAAGCTATGTAGCAGGGAAGACATTCCCAGGTTGGTCTGAGATTGATTCCTCTATGTTATGCCACCAATGTGTGTAGTGTCTTCAGCAGTAGGAACTCATCATGTAGTTATGGCTGGTTGCCTAGGGCAATGACAGTAGCTTGCATTGTATTAAAAATCTCTGGACCTCTCTGACCGAGGAAGTGCAGGGAGGTGTGTCATAACTTGCCCTGAAATTTTCAATATTGTCCATCCAGACAAGCTAATTCCAATTGAAATCTTTTTTTTTTTTTTTTTGGTTTTTCAAGACAGGGTTTCTCTGTGGTTTTGGAGCCTGTCCTGGAACTAGCTCTTGTAGACCAGGCTGGTCTCGAACTCACAGAGATCCGCCTGCCTCTGCCTCCCGAGTGCTGGGAATAAAGGCGTGTGCCACCACCGCCCACCGCCCGGCAACTTTTTTTTTCTTAAGTTGTGTTTTGAAATGAGCTTGATAACTACTGAGTTTCTCTAAGGCTTGTTCATACACACTTGGCTTCTATTAACCACCTAATATCTCCTCCTCACTCTACCCCACTCCCAATCCTATTCCTACTTAATGAGTTGACCCTCAATATTCCCCTTCTTTTTTGTTTTCATATGTGTTCTACTATCCCTCAACTTACATTTTTAATGGGGTTGTGATGTAGTCAGCTTCCATATGGCTTTTCCCTTTAGTTACCCGATTTTTTTGACAAAGCTGTTAAAAAATGTACACCAGACAAAAGACAGTATCTTCAAGAGTGGTTCTGGGAAAACAGGGTTTCAGTGTGCAGAAATGTACCTAAATTCTCATCGCTTACTATGCACAGAACTCAGCTGCAAAGGGTTCTTTTTGATGGGTTCTTGGATTCAGTTTGCCTGTATGTCACTGAGTATTTTTGCATCAATGTTCACGAGTAAAATTGGCCTCTAATTCTTTTTTTTTTATGGAGTCTTTGTGTGGTTTGGGTATCAGAGTGACTGTGGTCTCATAGAAAGAGTTCAGCAATATTCCTTCTGGTTCTATTTTGTGGAGGTGGAGAGAGGGGAATAGGAGGAGAGGAGGGAGGGGAAACTGTGGCCTGGATGTAAAATAAATAAATAAGTTTTTAAAAAAATCAAAAAGCTACAGCGTTCCAGTGACAACAAACGACATGAGCCCTAACAAGCACGTTCCACAACACCCCATGACAAGAGACGTGGAGCACCCGACCATAGCAGCCCCCAGAGTATACTGAGGAAGGTTCCTTCACGTGGGTAACCCTGAGTGCTTCCTGCTGGAGGAAGCCTGTGGGCTGGACCATGGCAGGTGCAGGATTGACAGGGAGGAAATTGAATTGTGACCTTGCATGCTGAACAACTGATCTCGGCCCAAGTTACACAGGGAACGTGTTCGAGGTGACGATTTGCGAAGATCAAAGCCTACGGTGCAGACCCAGGGGCACGGCCTGTGGTTCTATGGGAAGCATTAGCCTGGGTTCCAACTGAGTCCTCAGTGACCAGAAAAAACTACACGTCCGGTTAAAGAAAGACGGGTTATTTATTTTGATACTACTGAGTTCTTAAAGCTATCATTTTGATTCATGTTTGTGTGTGAGTCTATCTGAGTGTGTGATGAATTTGTATGTGTGTATGCCAAGGCCAGAAGATAACAGCATTGGGTGTCCAGCTCTGCAACCCCCTCCTTATTTCCTTGAGATGGCCTTGCTACTGAACCTGAAAGAAAGCTGACCACCAGCAAACCCCATGGAGCCTCCTCTTTATTTATCATAGCCTGGGGTTGCAGGCTCACACATGGCCATGCCTAGCTTTGAGCTGGGTGCTGAGGCTTTGAACTCAGGTCCTTCGGCTTACATAGCAAGTGTTCTTAGCCTCCAAGCCATCTCTCCAGCTCAAGAGGACTGAGTTTTACAAATACAGCCGGAAGTTAACACAGAATAAACCTCTAGATTACATGTAAAGTTGTCTTTGTTTTCAAATGTGTCTACACAATCTTTGATTCTATTAGCGTGACAATCTTAAGGAACCACTAACTCAGAGATGCCTTTTTCTTTCCTCTGGTAGCAAATTTTATCTGATCTTCAAATTATCGATCTGCATGGTATAAAGTCTCAGGATGCTGGTATTTTTGTTTAAAGAAATAATGTCATTTTATTTCTATAGAAGTAAGAGCCTAAAGCCTTGTGTGCAGAGGAAACAAGTAGAGATTTTTGTAACTCTCCAAGTCAAGCCTGCTTGGCACACACCTGGAGTAGAGCAGTGGCGTCTCAATCACCAACCTCGGGGGCTTTGTCTGTGGCTAGTATGTCACAACCGGATGCCATCAATCACACCAATTACATCAATTTGCTTATTGATAACTGTTGTTGTTTTAGAAAACACTAAGCTGCACATCTAACTAATTTTCTAACCAATCTCTCTGCACCTTAGAAAGCATTAGAAAACACCACCCTTTCATCCAGGGTTTTGAGTTCAGTAATCAATGCCACAAAGGCATGGACAGAGCACTACTTTTAACATTTTAAACACAATGAAAAAAATCTTTAAGTTGTTATGAATTGTGGGAACTTAAAGCTGTACTTAAGCACCGACATACAAAAGCACTATACGAGAAAAAAAACAGTTCTCTGGATTTTATGCTATGCTCCGTGAACAAACGGGGTTCTCGACATGGGCTGGCAAAGCCACAAAGTGCTGCTGTTCTGACTGCAGATTGCTTCCTGTGGCCGCTGGAGGAAGTGACCTGGCCCCCATGCCTTTGACATTTTTAAGGATTATGACTGCACAGTGAGCAAGAAGGGATGCCTTGTTTCCAAACGGCCCACGTGACTCCCATTGACCTCCGCAGATGCTGAAATGACCATGGTCAGCCAGTAACAAGAAGGGGGACGGGGCAGGGAGAAAGTTGTGTGTGACCACACAGATTGGGTGGGGGATGAGGGAAGGAAGCACACATATTCCCCGCACAGGAAGCTCCCAGGACTCACTCAAGCAACACCATGAACACTGAAAGACTCTCTGGCTTCTCTCCTTCCCAGACTGTGTTCCAGAAGCAAATGTGATCATTGACATGGAATCTAATTAGAAAAAGGCCTCGGGGGTTAATGATAAACTTTACATTATTTTAAAAACCAAATGTTCCAAATAAAAGTCTCAAGAGTCCTGCCAAAATGAAGCATTTGGTTTGGTAAAATATGATATGATAACTGATATACAAACCCCTCCATCCATGCCGCCTGCTGCCAAATCTTCCCCAGGCTTTCAAACTGGTTTCAAGACAGCCTGAGATACTATTTTGCCATAGTTATAAGTGGATATGTAATCAATAATTACAGACTAGAGCAGGCAAGAGGAGACAGGTGGTCTCTGGGGCTCATTAGCTACCTAGGCTAGCCGAATTGATCAGCTCCGGGTTCAGCAAGTGATTCTGTCTCAAAATGTCAGATGGATAGGGACTGAGGAAGAACCATGTGTGTGAACACAAACCCACACGTGCATCTGCACATGATCATAGAACACACACCCAAGCACACTTTCATACACACAGAATGTGTGTGTATTTTCTTAATTCTGAGGGCTACCAGTTTGCACATGTTATCGTCCATCCAGTCAGAAAGCATCAGACATATGTAAGTGAAATACTGTCTAATCATTCTCACTGCCTTCATCACCTGCTGTCTGTAGTAACCGGCCATAGATGGAGCAAACGAAGCATTACACACCCTGGAGTCTGTCTGAGAAGCCTGAGGCAGAAATGCCAGCAGGGTTGGGGTTTTCAGCTTCACTGAAAATCACATGCTCTTCAATTTTCATGTCGAAAACGGGGCAAGAAATCTCTCTCTGGATCTAAACCCCTTGTAATTCGCCCACCCCTCAGAGGGCATCACTTCCTGATATCATCTGGGGTGGGGTAAGAGTTTGATCAATTGATCAGTGGATGAGGAGAAGAAAACTTGGTGTCATGAAAACCTCAGACTGGGCTTATTATGTTCCTCTGTCCCCCATCCTTGGGTCCAACATCCTCAATTTCAATGTATGAGTTTAGAGGACAAAACCTATGAACCTCTTTAATAAGCAAATAAAACTCTATGCACATCTTTCATATGTAAACAAAATTATTCCAATGTTGTTTTACAATACAAAATTTAAGTGAGAGGGGCTCACATTTTTTGATATTTTAATAATATTCCAGCACATTTCTATCCAAGGAAAATAATGGGTTAACAGCCCATTCTTCTTCTCTCTGCTCAGGTGCCTGCCCTTCTGAAAAGTTGATCCCTCAGATAATCAATCACCATTGTCTCCTTTTCTTCCTTGTCTGTCTCAGGGGGGCTAAGATTCTTATAAATGAGCCTTCCTTCCAGACTAGAGACTTCTTGGGTGGCGGCTGCACCCTATTCTAGTCATTCTCGAACCCCCTAGCATTTATAAGCCGTTACAGGATGCAGTAAATATTGAAATTAAATCTAAAGACAAACCTACCAGTTCTAAAGGAAAAAATAAGTCAGAAGTGAGAGAAGAGGAGATTCATTTTAGGTTGACATGTAGCAACGGACCCAAGCCGGACGCCACGCTTAGACTTCACATATTGACCCTTTCCACTAGCATCAAGAGTTAGGAGGGGCAAGGAACTCTGGCTGTGAATCTGACACAAGCCAAGGATTCGCTCTTTATAGTGTCTATGTCCCAGCTGATGGTGTACAAACCAGTGGGGAAACCTCAGCAAACTTAGGGCCATTGCTACAATCATAGTGAGCATTCAGAGGGCTTTCTGTGAGGCTCGGAGGTTGAGAGCAGGCACACTCACGGGGGCAGACGGCAGAAAAATTCACTTATGTCTCTGGGAAAGTTCAGAGCACCTTCAAAGCTAAGGGGGTGTCAGGCTATGCATGGAAGGATAAATAGGCCACCACTAGCATAGAGGAAGTGGCTATTCTGTGATGCATAGATGGGGCAAAGTGGACCAGAGGAAAGAGCTGAAGATGGCCAGCAGCAGAAGATGGAAAGGGTCATGCCAAGGTCATGGCTGATGTCCTTAACTTCAGGGATGGGGGTTATTTGAGGTCCTAAGCTGGTCTTGTAGGGGAACCCAAAAGTTCCTATCTCAAGGGACACGCTTACTCTTCCCTCAGTGCCTCCTTGGTCTTAACTTTGTCTTGCTTTCTTACCTAAACCAAACATCATTGAGCCTGGCTTCTTTGTGAGAACCAGTGTACAGTCATTCAAGGACAGCCTAGAAGGGACGGTGGCAAACACTGTGTGTGTGTGTGTGCGCGCGCGTGTGTGTGTTTGCGTGCGCACACGTATGTATGATAAACTTCTTGTTCAAACCCACCAATCAGCCACAGACTAACCTCCCCTCACTGGAATTCCCCTTGTCATGCTTCTCGGAAGGTCACCATTTTACTGAGTGGTGAACACCTGGGTGCTGGAATTTCTGCTCTTGAGAAATACACCCCCTTGCTAATTGCATACATGAATGGGGATCTTTCGCTGGATGACTCGTGGACCCTAACATGACACTCTGAATGTGTGGAGGTGACAAGGACAGCCTAGGTTGCCAGCCTTGAACCCCCATGTGTTTGAGGGAGAGTCTTTGTTCTTTACTTGCTGTGTTTAGCTGGCCTTTAAGATTTGGGGTATTCTCTTCCCTCTACGTCCTATCAGGCCATAACAACCCTGGGATTCGTCATATCGGGTACCACATCTGACTTTCCACGGGTCCTGGGAATAGGGATCCAGGTCCTTATGCATGTGGCTAACAGGTCTGGGGATGGGGAGTTCAGAGCTCTTCCTCAGAAGGGACACTGAGATGAACAGCTTTTCTGTTCCTGGTCCCCTCATCTTGGGCCTTTGCTGATTTTGTCTCTAGAGAGAGAACACCCTCTGGTGTGTCAGGACAAGGCAGACATGCCTGAAGTCCTTTGAGACACTTGATGGGCGCCACGGCTCTCTCTCTTTAACAGGCAGCTGTTTGTGTGATGTATTTTTCTTTTACATAATAGCAAGCCTCCCTCAGAGGAGCGGAAACTGTAGAGTGCTGATGAAAACTGATTCTGCTATCACAGTCTCTGAAACACTGAAAGCAGCCTGGCTTGCCACACACGGCAGCAACCACGCTAAGAGGAGATGGCCTCGTCAGTTTCAGATCTGAGCTAGTCGTGATTCCAATAGGATGTGTTTGGTGTTAGCTGAACTTGGGCAAAAGTATGAAAACAGGAACGAACCAGACTCACTGCCTAGCCCCGGTGCTCAGAAGCCAGGGACTGTAGCAGTCATTCCTTTCTGCTCGGAAAGCCGGATTGTGGGAAAGGATAAAAGGGAATTTTAGTTTCCCCATTTCTAACTTCATGAGTATTTTTAATCTTGAAGCTCTGAGGACATTCTAGCATAGAAAAAGAAAATACATTTGAACTATAAAAGATTCCACACAGGGCTTTCAGGCCAAGCAAACTGATCAAATCGCTGGCCAAGCTGAATGAGTGTAGGTCATTAAGAAGGACTCTGGTGTTGGGTGAAAGCGGCAACCCGTCTTAATTGCTGATGACAGACATCAGCAGGGGAGGGCCACATGCTGAGACCTGGGCATCTTGCTACACACTCATTCACTAGGGGCTTCTCCAATGGCTGGTATAGCAACCGTTTTACTTAGCTAAGGGAACAAGCCCTTCCTGTGTATGACCACATCATGCACATGCAGAAGCTGTGTCATATATGTGTATGTACAGAGCAGCAGAAAAAAGATGAGCATGCCAGTAACACATGAACCAAAACACATCGGATGATCGGGGCGCAACAGAACACCAGGCCAACAAGATGGTTTAGAAGGGTAAAAGGGCCTGCTGCCAAGACTGACAAACTGAATTTCATCCCTAGGACCTACAAGGTGGAAAGAAAAAAGTCTCCTTCAAGGCTGTGCTCTGATCTCTGCATATGTGCCATGGCAACGGAAGCACACCCCCCCCAAATCTAATGCATGTATAAAACAACTTTTGGAAATGAACTCATTGCCTTTCGTTGAACAGTGGGTTAATGGGTTTTATGTCCTCTTCATATCTTGTTATGTTTTCTATTCCATAATGAATAAACATTCTTAGTTTTTTTTTCAGTTTTCCTTACATGAATTATTTGGGCTTCTTTGTTCTAGCTGCTTATTTAAAAAAAGGAACTGAACAGCTCCTGTCCTTGTGAGTGACAGCTGTCACAGGATAGCAGATCTAAATGCCTAACACTTATGTGATTCATCATTGAGTCTAGGTTACCCCGGAAGACCAATATTTCTCTTTCTTATCTGTATTTAAGCAAGCATCCACTCTCCCTGTTCTTCCAGTATTTTTAATCTTGGTTAACACTGAGCACCTAAACACACTGTGTGGTATTGAATTTGCCGTGTGGAAGGTCTTGGAATTGATGCTACGCAGCACTAGATTCTCTCTTAGGGGGCAGGAAGTGGTGTGTGGGGACCTCCCCAAAGACTGAGATCACTTAGAAAACAGTTAACATCCCCTTTGTCTCGTATGTCCCCCAGAGTTAGCAGGTGATTCATGTCATTGGGTAACTTTCATTTGGGGGCACTCTCAAAGCCTACTGTGGGCTCCTGGGGAGAAAAGTCTAACTTCTTGCTCTGGAAACTTCTAAGTCAAGAAAGTCCCATGTTTCTTCTCTCTTTGAAAGTTTTCAGAGGCAATTTGGTGGGGTGGTTACTCTAGAACCAAAGCCCAAGGCTGATCCCCTCATTTTTGTTTGGAGTCTGGTTGTCCAGCACACCACATGCACCAGGTCAGCTTAGGACAGGGAGAGACTTGTCTGGCATCTTGTCACTTGGATGGCCAGTAGAATCATGCTTAGAAGATCTCTGACCAGCAAGTGTGGGTTGAGGGTCTGGACTATATCCACGTGTCTGTGCTGAGCACCTGCCTGCTTTCCTTTGGGTTGTGGCTGTGCTCTAGTGAACACCCATGGGACCAGCACCCAATAGAAGCCTGGTGCTGAGATGTTAAGGGGTGTCTTTGGTAGTGAGTGTTCCCCCATCATTTCCAGGACTTCCTAGGACATCCCAAGGCCCCACTGAGAGAACCCTGACAGAGTCTTCCTCCTTCCTATTCTGTCTCTGCATCTTCCCCTTGGTCTGTGGCATTGTGTGTCCTTAAACTACAGTAAGCTCTGCCAAGTACTTAGTCATTGTTCTGTGGAATCCAGCAGTCTGGGATCCAGAGGCTCCATTATCAAGGATGTCTATAGTGACTCAGGATGGGGCATACTTTGCAGCTAATGTTGTCTGTGACAGCATTGTCAGAAGGGACGTCTGTGACTAGAATGGCAGAGAAAACAGCTATAAAAATGGACCATGGATACCAGTCCTCCAAATCAGTGTAATTTTTTTTAGCCTGTCTAAACAAGAACCAGAGCTACAACAACCCTTTTTCCATGGAGGCTGGCTTGTCAGTCACTCCCACCCAAGCCTTAATAGAGTCCATCTGATGTATGTGAAGCCAGGAAGTAGAAATCCTCCCTGTGACATTGGGTGTACCCATACCGCTTCACTGTGCTTGCCAGATATGTCAGCTTGACACAAGCTAGGGTCCTTTAGGAATGGGAACCTCGATTGAAAAACTCTCCCCTGGCCTGTGGGCAAATCTGTGGGGCACCTTCTTGATAGATGAGAAATGTTGGGGAGGGCCAGCCCATTGTGGGTGCTGCTGTCTCTCATCTGGTGGTCCTGGGTGCTGTAAGAAAGCAGGCTGAGCAAGTCATGAGGAGCAAGTCAGTAAATAGCATCTTTCCAAGGCCTCTGCATCTATTCTGATCTCCGGGTTCCTGCCTTGTTTGAATTCTTGCTTTGACTTCCTTTATCAATGATTTGCAAGTTGCGAGCTGATATAAGTCATTTCTTCCCCAAGGTGTTTATGGTCATGTTGTTCTCATGGCAACAGGAGAGACCCTAAGATGGGTACCAATCTGGGCACCCAGTTTTCATACATTTGATCCTCTGCCATCCCTGGTGAAACAGTTGTCTAAATCCTATATTTTTCATTTGTTTTCAGAATATTTCATAAGGGGTTAGAGAGATGGTTGGGTGGTTAAGAACACATACTACTTATGCAGAGAACTCAAATCTGATTCCCTATACCCTGTTATAGGCTCACAACCACCTGTAACTCTAGTTCCAGGGTAACCAATACCTCTGACCACTCTGAGCACTTGAACTCACATACATATACACACATATGTACATGCATACACATATATGTATGATACACACACATGTGAGTGTTCACACACATATATATGTAGGAAGAGGCCACTCGTTCATTCCTGGCTGCCTAGACCCAAAATAATCACACAGAAACTATATTAATTGTAATACTGTTTGGCCAATATCTTAAGCAAGTTTCTAGCTTGCTCTTACATCTTAAATTAACCTATTTCTGTTATTTTATGTATTACCACCAGAATCGTGGTTTACTGGCAAGGTTCCAGGGTTTCTTTCTCCTTCAGCATCTACATGTTGTCTCTCTGACTCCGCTTTCTCTCTCTCTCTCTCTCTCTCTCTCTCTCTCTCTCTCTATATATATATATATATATATATATATATATATATATATATATATATATAGCCACCTGGCTATATTGTGCCTTGCTGTAAGCCCAAAGCAGCTTTTTTAATAGCCAATGGCAATAAAACATATTAATAGCATACAGAGGGGAATCTCATATCACCTCCCCTTTTCTGTCTAAATAAAAAGATTTTAACTTTAGCATAGTAAAATTGCATGTAATAAAACAGTTATCAAGCAAGAATTATAGTTACAATATTTATATCTATTTTATCTTTTATCATAACTAAGGAAAACTGTAATTATACCTATCTACTTTTCATCTTCATTGTAGACTCCAGAAGGAAATAATATTACCTAAGTTAACAGGAAGTGTGTGGAAGCAACTTCCAAAACTCTAGAATTGACAGAGACATCTTGCTGCCTGGACAGTCACCCAAAGTTCTTCTGTAATATTGGGGCACCCATCTTCAGCCTACAGGCCCATAGTATCTGGCAGACTTTTCCACGAAGCAGGAAATTTCAGAGACAGACCTATACTGGCAGTTTGTTAGTCACTTTCTTTTGTATCCTGCAAAATGTCTGATAGTCTGTTTCATAAAGCAGGAATCCCAAAGGACTATCTCACCTTTAGGCAAGTTTAGCAGTCATTTTTTTTTGTGGAATCCACCATGCTCTCCTACCTGTGCGTTCCTAGCAGACCCGACCCAGCTGCCTGCCCAAGTAGGGTGTGCTGAGCCACAGGTATGGTCTCAGCTACTTTCCTCCCAACCCTGAGTGGGCACATAAGCACCTAAACCTGAAGTGGGTGGCAGGCATCAGTCCCAAATGTTCGTGGGGTGCCATTCTGTAGGCGGAGGCTGCTCGTTCGTTTCAGGCTGCCCAGACCCAAAATAATCACACAGAAACTATTTTAATTGTAATACTATTTGTCCAATAGCTTAAGACTATTTCTAGCTTGCTATTACATCTTAAATTAACCCATTTCTACTATTTTATGTATTATCATAAGGCTTGTGGTTTGCCAGCAAGGTACCAGCTGTCTCCTTCAGCAGTTAAATGGCATCTCTCTTACTCTGTCTAATCTCTCTCTCTCTCTTTATATATATATATATATGTGTGTGTGTTTGTGTGTGTGTGTGTGTGTGTATACACACATATATCAGATTTCCTAGCTGGTTATATTGTGCCCTGCTATAGGCCCAAAGAAGCTACTTTATTAACCAATGGTAGTAAAACATATTTTATTCACATCATCACAGAATACAGAAGGGAATCCTACATCACATACATGACTTAAACACACATATTCATGTACACAAACACACATGCAAACATTCATATATATCCATGCATGCACACACATATATACAAAAATACACATAATTTAAAATGAGAAACAAAAAGCTGGCGCTATGGCTCAGTGTTTAAGAACACAGGCCAGTTTACAGAGGACCCGGATTTGGTTCCCAGCACACACATGGTAGCTCCCAACCATCTTAACTCCAATTCCAAAGGAACTGACACCATCTTCTGGCCTCTACTGGCACCAGATACACATGTGGGTGCACATACATACCAGTAGGCAAATCACACATACACTGAACGCAACAAAACGTTATGTCATAAGAATGTACGAACATGACACAATTTTAAGTCTTTCTGACATTTACAGAGACCTATTTTGCTGATCGTCCAGACCTGACTGCTTCACTAAATATTGTCGATGCCAATGCTGCTCATCGCTGCAGCCGGGCCACACTCTCTTCTGCTGTGTATCAGACCTTGTGTTGACAACTACCATTTGTATTTCCATTCTCCTGTTCACTTGGGCCCAATACTTACCTCTGGGCAAGCTCCCACAGGGAACACATTTGGGCACATCCTACTTGTAAGTGTGCAAAGTTTATATCTACCAAAGTGCACCCTTAGAGTCAGCTTTCAGGGAAACTTAGCTCCACACCATGCTTTGTTAACACAATTCCTCTGAATTTCTCAGAGCAAGTTCCTTCTATGAGCGCTGGGGTTCTCAGACCTCTGATTACTTCTGACCAGTGTCTGCAGGAGGGCAAGATAAGGCTGTAGAAGTCGCATGCTTCTGACTGGAGGAGGTCATGTGCTTGACACCCAGACGCTATGCTGTAAAATATCAATGTCGTTTCTCAGTAGTCACCATACCAGTGCTGCCGCCCATCCAGAGCTCCCCCGATCTGATTACATTTGAACCTCCTCTCGGGGTGTTGTTTGTGTCTGCACTTTTTATGGCTTTAAAGTGTTTTTTTTTTAATGTGTATAAGTGTTTTGTCTGCATGTATGTCTGTGTAGCATGTGCAGGCCTGGCTCCTGAGCCATCTTTCCAGCCCCGTGTCTGCCTTTTGGAAGGATAGCATTTTTTCCCAAGGGGTGTTTTGTTGTAAGGGTTGCATTTTTTTTGTGATATACTGCTAAAATTCTTCCTCGTTCAGATAGTCCCTGTGAGTGTTTCACAATATGTTTCTCTGAAGTTTTTTTAACAGCTTCGTCATGGCATGATTGCTATACAATACACCCAACATATTTCAAATGTATCATCTGACAAGTTTTGACTCATCTGTGAAAACATGAAGCCATTAACAAAGTCAAGATTTGAACAATTCATTATCTCCCCTCCCTCCCACCGCTCCAGCCTCAGCCAATGAGAACACTGTAAGACTATAGATTAATTTGCATATGCAGAACATCTAGCCACATCATGAGGGCTGTGTTTCTTACAGAGTTGGGGCTCTTTTCTTTCTGCCTAGTTAATTGAGAATTAATCCTATTGTTTGATGCAGTTACTAAATTCACTTTTAGTTCATTGAATGGACCTACAAGAATATGTTCAGTAACTCGTCACTTCAGGTCTATTTCTGTTACTTCTGGTTTTTAGTCACGAAAAGTAAAGCTGCTTTGAACATTCAAGGGTTGGACGAGCATGGCCATAAATGTTAAATTCTCTTTGATAGCTTTTTAAGAGCAGACAAGTGGAAGTTTAAAGATACAAGAAAATGCAAAATAACATCCTACATTTGTTCTTTTAAAAAATTCATGAGCCAGAGTTTGGGAGTTCTGTATTCATTTCCTAGCCCACACATGTTATGGCTAGTATCTTAAATTATTCCTCTCCATTCTTGCATTCTAATAAACAGTCTTTGTGGCAGACAATTCTCCCTTCTAAAAGGTCCATGATGTCAAACAACATTCTGCATCTACTTCCTTGGGCTGAGGACACATTTAAGTAGCAGTTCGACTATTTTTAAAAATAGTTGTGGTATCTAGTTAAGTTTTGAGCTCTTTAGTCTCATGTGGGTAAAAGGCTTTCTCTGATTATTTTCCCTCCTGTGGCTCCTCCTTTCATTCTCTGCAGAGTTCCACGGGCCCTGACTTGTTCTTCTGCATGTTTAGATAAGGTGGCGAAACTCATTTATCTGGCATTGCAGATTCCCTCCTTTTGTTGAACATTTCTTATCATAAAACTTTTCTTTCGCATAAAAAAGTAGAAGATATCTTTATTTGTTCCTAGGCCTTTGAAAGATGCTCTCTTCGCTAAAACAAAGATACTTAGGCTCGCAAATGGCTGGTGTGGTTCCTTGTGGTTCCTTAAGGAAGCATCTCCAAAGAGCTCTGGCTTCTATTATTTCAAATTAAACATATTTTCCTTATCTCGAACTTATTTTTCTACACATAACTGACCTTGGACCTTTGGTTACTTTTAAGATGTTTTATTCTTCAATCTAAGGACGTTGCCACATGCCTGATCATAGTTTTCTTCTCTTTTATTGTGCCTGGAGAATGCTAGGGGTCTCAGATTGTGAGTTCTTAATTATCAAACAATTTTCCCGTGTTTTTTCTAGTCCCCCTTCTTCAAAGAATCTGTGCCCTGGTCATTTGAGACGGTGCTGCCCACTGTCCAGCAGCAGACAGGCCCGTTTCTGAGCCCTTTGCTCTTGCATGTCTGTTCTCATTGTCTGAGTGACCTGGCCTCTGCAGCTAAAATTCCATTCTTATTCCTATCTCAGACGTTCATCTTAGATATTGGCATTTTTGACTGTTTGTCCTCCTCTGTCAGTCAGTTTTGATCCTCTCATTTGACCTTAAATGGGTAGATTCTTTCCTTTTGCTTTATGACTGGGTATGTGGCCAGTTTCGGAGGAAGTCGTGTGAGCTGCTGAGAAGAGGGTTTATTCTTTCTTGTTTACCTAAGTAAAATGGTCAGTAGATATCTGCTATGTTCATTTGGTTTACAATGTCTGTTAGCTCCAGCATTTCTCTCTTTAGGTTTTTGATGGATGCCCTATCCATTAGTTAGAGTGTGGTACATGTGTGTATTTGTGTATGCATGCTCCCATGGGTGTGCCGGTGCATGTTCACATGTTAGTAAGAATGTGTGGTGGTCATAGTAAGATGCCCATTGTCGTCTTCACTAGACCTCGAGTGTATTTAGTGACTCAGGGTCTCTCACTGGACCCAGAAAGCCATGGACTCAGCAAGTCTAGCTAGCCAGCTTGTCAGAGGAACTCAATCTTCACCTTCCCAACCTGGGGATGACAGGCCCCCGCCATGCTTTCCTGGCTCTTCTGGGCTTTGGGGATCTGAAATCTGTTCTTTAGTGCTTCCATGGGAAGCATTTTTATCTACTGAGCCATCCCCACACCCCTGTTGTATTTTAATTTTAACAATTCCATCTCTATATTTTCTTTTCTGCTACAGAACAAGACACAGGCATACACTCTGATACTTTAAAAGATCTTGACACAGGTCATCAGTCATTTCTAAAGTTTCTGCCTTGCCCTCCAGCAGAGATAACAAAAAGCCTCCTGACGTTATACTGTATCATTTTTCTTACCCAACTCTGACTCTCTGTGCACCTGCTTCTACTGAAGCAAAGGATGGCACAAGACTGCATTATTTTAATTTATCCCAAAATGTCCATTCATTTGTAATATCTACATAGATAATTGGGGGACAGCCATGATTTTGTCTCCTTTTTGGGGAGACAGATTGCATCTATCCTTTCTTATTAGACTGGAGATGCCTGTGTTACAGAGCTTGTTTCTAAACTTTGTTTTAACTTGAGATCTGGGATCTCACTTTGCTTGGTCTAGGCACAGTTAGCGTGTAGCACACTGCTCATGTTTGGGTCTGTCTGACATCCTGTATTTCATTATCCCCAGAGATGCCTTCAGATATTTCATTTCCTTTCGTCTTTGTAGTTGTCCGGGAATGCTGGGAAATGTCCCGTAGCCCTTATCACCCTCATCTCTTCAACTCTCCCTCAGGTTGTCTGACTCATAGCCACCTGTGAACCTGGCTTTTACCTTTAATTTAATCATCTGGTTAACAGTTAATTGAGTTACTGTATCACATGCTATATTAGTTACGTTTCTGTCTCTATGATAAAGCACTATGACCAAGGCAACTTACAGAAGAGGAACGGGTTTGTTTTGGCTTTTGGATCAGGATGGTTAGGATCCATTTTGGCCCAGAGACATGGCAGCAAGCAGTAGCTATGAAGGTAGAAACAGGAAGCTGAGAGCTCTCACATACTGAACTGTAGACATAAATGTAGTTGTTAATTTTTTTTATTCTTTTGCTTTTCAGGGGACCCACCACTTAGTAGTTCCCAAATAAATGCATGGAGACTTATTTTTAGTTATGAATGCCTGGCCTTAAGTTGACTTGTTTCTAGCAAATGTTTCCTAACTTATTCTACCTTTTGCCACTGGACTTTTATCTTTCTCTATTCTATATACCTTTCATGACTTCTTACTCATGGCTTGTCATGTGGCTGGATGACTGGCTCCTAGTGTTCTCTTCTTTTTTTCTCACCCCTCAATCTCCTCTTCCCAGATTTCTCCCATTTATTCTCTCTGCCTGCCAGCCCTGACTATTTCTCTCCTGCCTAGCTATTGGTCATCCATCTTTTTATTAAGCCAATCAGGTACTTTAGGCAAGCAAAGTAACAAATGTTCACAAAGTTAAACAAATGCAACATGAAAGAATGTAACACATCTTTGCATTATTAAACAAATACTCCACTCCGTACAAGAATGTAACACATCTTTGACTAATATTCCACAGCACACAAACCAGGGAGAATGAATAGGAAGTGATGAGGAGTCAAAGACCTGGCCCCATAGACAAATTTCTCCCAGCAGGGACACACCTCTTAGTCCTCCTTAAACAGGGCTTCCAACTGGGGACCAAACATTCAAACATCTGAGCTTCTGGAGGTCATTTTCATTCAAACCACTACACCTATATGTGTGTGAGTGTGTGTGTCCCTCTATTGGACAAACAGATACAGATCTATATGGGCATTTTCTTTGACTACATTCCAAAGCTATTTTATCATTGCAATAGTTCACTGTTGGTCTCTGAATTCACTTTTTCTCAAAAGCATACAAACTGACTTTGTACAATATATAAGCACCCCACCTGAGCCATCAGGTATCAGTAACAGGTGAGGCCTATTGTCCAGCCTTTGATTGTGTTCCTCTGCATGTGGTTAATTTTATCGTATGGGAAACCAGATACTTTAGTATTGGACTTATTTTCTCAAGGAAGAATTAAGTTTGAAACAAAATTTTTCATATATTTTATTGATTTTTATTGAGCTCTACATTTTTTCTCTGCTCCCCTCCCTGCCTCTCCCCTTCCCCTTTAACCTTTCCCAAGGTCCCCCATGCTCCCAATTTACTCAGGAGATCTTATCTTTTTATACTCCCCTTGTAGATTAGATAAATATATGTCTCTTTTAGAGTCCTCTTTGTTGTCTAGGTTCTCTGGGATTGTGATTTGTAGGCTGGTTTTCTTTGCTTCATGTTTAAAAACCACTTATGAGTGAGTACATATGATAATTATCTTTCTGGGTCTGGGTTACCTCACTCAAAATGGTGTTTTCTAGCTCCATCCATTTGCCTGCAAATTTCAAAATGTCTTTTTTTTTTGTTTTTTTGCTGTTTAGTATTCCATTGTGTAAATGTACCACATTTTCCTTATCCATTCTTTGGTTGAGGGGCATTTAGGTTGTTTCCAGATTCTGGCTATGACAAACAATGCTGCTATGAACATAGTTGAGCACATGTCCTTGTGGCACGATTGAGCATCCTTTGGATATATACCCAAAAGTGGTATTGCTGAGTCTTGAGGAAGGTTGCTTCCTAATTTTCTGAGAAATCGCCACACTGACATCCAAAGGGGCTGTACCAGGTTTCACTCCCACCAGCAATGCAGAAGTGTTCCCTTTTCCCCACAACCTCTCCAGCATAAGTTGTCATCAGTGTTTTTGATCTTGGCCATTCTTACAAGTATAATACTATATCTCAGAGTTGTTTTGATTGCATTTCTTTGATGACTAAGGATGTTGAGCATTTCCTTAAGTGTCTTTCAGCCATTTTAGATTCGTTTGTTGAGAGTTTTCAGAGTAAAAATTTTAATACACAACAAATAGAATTAACATGGGAATTTGGATTTGGTTGTTGATTTTTTTAATTCCTATATGTTCCACAAACTCATCATTGAACATTTAGAAAGTATGCTACATGGAAATGCTACAAAGTGCTGTACACAGTAATATATATTTGTTCATCGGAGTTCACAAAACCTTTTCCACGTGCTGTGTCTCACTAGCTCTAGAGGGGACTGAAAAATCCTTCCTGTGGAAGAAAAGGGCTATAACCTTAAGGACATTATGACCTCTCAATGCCTGAACAGTGCATTAGACATGATTCTGCAGCTCATCTGGAATGGAAGACTCCAAATCCTGAAACTTAGTGAAAACAGCCAAGCATTATTTATATGGAAGCATCCACCAATCTAAGAAGAAAGTACGATACAGTGAAAGAAAGGGGGCTCAACTAAAAGCGTTTATCCTTTGACATAACTGCCCAGAGGGCACTGACAAGGGGCTATTCTTCCTCTCTCTACAGACAGCAAACCACACAGCAATGACTGCCCTAACCTCCCACAGAGATCCAAGTGCGCCATTAGATGTCCACAGAAATAAGCCTCACTGTAAATTCCAAATGATTTTCTAACCAGTAGACTGACTCACGGAGGAAGTGACTGCTCTCCTTTCCTGTCTGTCCCTCCTTTTTGCCACAAGGTGAGATCAATGGTTCGGTCTTCAGGGTCCATCAACGAACCACAAATATGGACATGCGATGTCAGCGTAGTATGATGTCTGGGTCTCTGGAATTTCCTGGAGCCCAATCCACTGGCCTGCATGTCTAACATCAGCCTTCCCCTTTATTCAGAGTTACGAGTGACTTTCGAGGGAAACAGCACCCACCGTGGATGGTGGAGGGAGGCACAGTGCATGGAAGAGATTTTCAGGACCCCGATGGAGAAATAGAAATTACTGTGGACAGCGTTTGGTAACCCATGTAGGATTTCCATGTGGCGTACTTTCTAAAAGTACCATGATGTGCTCGTGGAACATAGAGGAAGTTTTAAAAATCAACAACCAATTCCAAATCTCCATGTTAAGTTCTATTTGTCAGCTATTTGTTGTGGATTATAAACTTTTGTCCCAGACATTGCTATCAAATGCCCAGTTTCAGAGCTTAGTAGAAGGAAAAAATATTTAAAAGGAAGATAAATGAATCCAAAAGCTACAACTTTATAAAAGTTAGCGCTTTCTTCTTGTCTAAACATTATCATCTCTCTGCAGTTTCATTTTTATGATAGTCTAAACATGGCCCCCTCCTACTTTATGTTAATCTTTTCATCATGAATGGTAGAGCTTTGAAGCCTTAAGCCATCCCCCCTTCTCCCTCTGTGGACTGAACCTCTGAAGGGCAGTTTCTCTGGAGGCATCTGCACCCAGCTTCCTGTGCCGTGAATGAACAGCAAGTGAGCCTCTGGTCTCTAGAAACTGATCTCATTAGTTCATGATACATGCATGTCCCTGCTCTTGTTCCTGTCTCAGTAGTCACATTCCTTATAAGATTTCCCCTGATGCTGTCCCCAGCTGACAGGTAGAACCTCGCATGTGCCACGTGCCTCATATGGGCAAAGTCACCATGTGTGCACAAGCATGTAAAATCTGCAAGACCGCGAGAGTGACCACATCTATAGAGTCGTGTGACTGAGATCTAAGCCTACTCTGAATCAACTGAACTTGCAGATGCAGAAGCATCCACCTAGGGGACACCACAAGGAAGCCTGTTGGGACCTGTACTAGGGAGGGATTCCATGGAAGATGGGTGTAAGTCGAGGCTTGCGGAATCGGTACCTTCAGCCAATTATGACTTTCCATGCAGTGAAGAACCTTCTTTGAAATCCTTTGTGATGACAATAAGGAGAGAGAGAGAGACCTTTTTAAGACTTTGGGGCTGAAAGATGCTTAGTGATAACCTTGTGTATTCTGCCAACATTGGAAGACTAGAACATCTCAGGAGTTGGATTATTTCATCATATCAATACCTTCTGGAGAGCACATTTAATTAAATTGTTCTGTCTTCTAGGGAACTGTGTTATAAACTAAAAATCTAAACAGAGAAAGGCTAAAGGTAAAGGATAGTGAGCATTTTTTCTTATCAGTGCTATGCGTGTGCCCCTGAGCAAGGATGTGTTCTAGGAGACACACCGCAATGGTGCTGTCTAAGGGAATCTCATGGAGACGGCTTTTCCCTACCACGAGTGACCTGTATGGTCTTGATGGGATCATAAGATGGGCAGCCAGTGCATCTCTGTGCCTCCTACATCCACTGGGGTAAAACAATTATTTTACATTTTATAGAACTCTCTTCGAAAAATGATACACAATTAAAATACAGATAAAAATCATCAAAGTAGCCGGGCGATGGTGGCACACGCCTTTAATCCCAGCACTCAGGAGGCAGAGGCAGGCGGATCTCTGTGAGTTCGAGACCAGCCTGGTCTACAGAGCTAGTACCAGGACAGGCTCCAAAGCCACAGAGAAACCCTGTCTCGAAAAACCAAAAAAAAAAAAAATCATCAAAGTAACCTGAAAGGCATCGAACTAGTCAGGAAGCATTGTTCAAGACTGTGAGGCTAGAGCTTTTCACAATACCAAGACCTCAATGGCTTTTCTAAACTCTTGTTGATCTCGATGCTGAATACAAACGCAATGGTGGGACAGCCTGCTGGCACCTCCAAATGTGCATCAGGAAAGTGTGTACAGACTTCACAATCGTTCTGCCCTCATCCAGGGAAGCCTGGACTCAGGCAGAGCCTTGTAGAACTTTGTTATGCATGGTTCTGTGTCAGACCTCGGGTTTAGGTCTCTTTGGGTGCTAGTGATACATAGATAAAAGGAGAGTTATTAATCCCACTGCTGCTTGCTACCCCAGCACTGGGTTGGAGTGCCTTAAAGATAAGACTTTCAGGGAATGGAGAATTGGCTCATCAGCTTAGAGCACTTATTGCTCTTACAGAGGGCCTGTGTTTGTTCCCAAGCCCCAAATGGCAGCTCTCAACTGGCTGTAACTCCAGCTGCACTGGATTGTCTAGCCTCCACCAGAACGGCATGCATGCGATTTACAAACATACATGCAGGCATGCAAACATACTTGCACATAAAAAAAAAATAAACAAGATGGAGGAAGAGAGAAGGGAGCTTCTAAGATCCTGTGGCCTGTGAGCTGAAGTGCAGGCTTTGTGGAAATCCATGTCTATTCAGAAAAACTGAAAGAGTCAATTCTCAGACTGAGACATTTAGAATACATTTCTCAAGGATGAGAAAAAGAATCCTAAGGTTTCAGTGGCTACCTGTGACAAATATGAATGGTCTATGATAAAATCCAAACCTTCATGCAAATTTTAGTATTTAGGGAAAAAATCTATGTTCACCACTGTGTTTGTAGTGTAAGAGCCAAAGTTATGTCTTAAGTTTTAATTACTATACTCAAGAGATCCATGAAAGAAAATGCCCCACTCAGTGTCCACACTACCTGTGTCATTTAAAGGATAATGAGAGGCCACCCTGGTCTTTGTCCTAATGCCCCTTTTGCTGTAAATGTCTAGGAGGGCAGGATTTGTGGGCCTATATGTGACAGATATATACCTTGAGCTCTTTGGCTCAAAAGGGGTTCCTGATAAAGTACAAAATAAGCACACTGCTACTGAATTTGTTTTGGCTGGTGTGGTCATTTGAAGGAGAATGGCTCCCAAAAGTTCATATGGTTGAATGCCTGGTCCCGTCAGTGGAACTGTTTGACAAGTATTTGAAGGTATGGTGTTGTTAGGGGAGTTGCCTCAGTGGGGATGTGTTTAAAGGTTTCAAAAACTCATACCAGGCCCTCTCTCTCTCTCTCTCTCTCTCTCTCTCTCTCTCTCTCTATCTCTATCTCTATCTCTATCTCTGTCCCTCCCTCCCTCCCTCTTTGCCTGCTGCCTGCATATCAGGATGTAAAGCTCTCAACTTCTGCTCCAGTGCCATGCCAGTCTGCATTCAGCCACAACAATCATGGACCAACCCTCTAAATCTGTGATCAAGAGTTGCCTTGGTCATGGTGTTTCTTCATAGCAATAGAAGAGAGAGGAAGATACTTGGTTGGCTTTCGTTCAGAACAGTGGTTAGAACACAGGGTCTTGGCTATGCTAAGCACGTGTTATGCCTCTTACAACTGAGATTTCATTCCAAAGTCCTCTGTAAAATGGAATATCTGCAGTATGTAAGACCTTCGCTATGTTAAGAACTATGAGAGCCATAAACACATTGTATAAAACAAGTATCAAGGAATGCCAACATTATACAAGTAGCCTTTCTGACAAACAAAAAATTGGCCTTGGAAGAGAAATTTCTTGATACTGTACTCTGCAAATGGAAATGGCCTATATTAAGAACACAGGGTCCTTTGTGCACTATGGCTGCTAGGGCTGGCTGTTTTGTGACTGCTGCGGTTAACACAGGCATAAGTCATTTTCTTTTTTTTTTTTTTATTTATTTATTTTTTTATTAAAGACTTCTGTCTCTTCCCCACCGCCGCCTCCCCTT
>JABTXL010007734.1:22578099-22599528 GCA_025134845.1 Neodon shergylaensis
ATTTACTCATTTCTTCAAACTTTTTTTCATACTTCTCATCCATTTCTCTTTGATTTAGTTGTAGCGGGGTGATCTGCTCTCAGTGTTGTGTGCTGGTCCCTGCCAACTGCATCCTCTGCCGCCGCGCCAGTCTCCGCCGGTCCCGGCTGCAGCCTGCGTCGGTCGTCTGCCGGCGCCTCTGCGTCGGTCGTCTGCCATCGCCGAGCCTCTGCGTCAGTCGTCTGCCGTCGCCGAGCCTCCAGGCATAAGTCATTTTCATAATAAAGTTTGTTTCTGGGAGCTGGAGAGACTATCCAGTGGCTAAGAGCAAGGGAAGTTATTTTAAAAGACTCATGATCAGTTTCCAGCACTTACAACCACAACAATGATGGCTCACACCATGTCTCACTCCAGTTTTGGAAGCCTAGTGCCCTCTTCTGGCCTCTGCAGGCATTGCACAGATGTAGTGCACATATATATGTTGAGATTAAACACTCCTAAATAAAAATAAGTAAGGCCTTTCAAAATTGATTTATATTTCTATAGAATAAAAATGGTCTGCATCCTGGATGGCATTTTTATACACCATGTGATCAATCCAGTTTTAAACCAGATTTTAGCAAGTTAGTAGAATTTTACTGATAAAAACATCTAAAGGAGATATTAGACTTGTGAAGTTATTTGCCCAATATAGCACATCTAATAAATCATTAAAATGAGATTTGAATCAACATCTTTCCATTGAAAGCTTTCTAGTGCTTTTATACCATTTTTGTTATTAAACTATATAATTTGAAATTAATAATTATAGGGTAAAGTACAGTTTGTTCAAGATTCGCCTTATGATTTTTGTCCAAGAGGCCACAGATTTGTGCAAAGTTACCACCAGAGGTCCACGGTTAAAACTTGTTTCTGAAAGTTCACTCTTCTGAGTGGGTCTGGCAGCTGATGCAGATGGATGGGCTTTGGCTTCTAAGGGCGATGCAGTTGCTAGAAGGGGCAGGTACGGTCTATGGCAAGAGCAAAGAATGACGTCCACCCCATACCTGGGCTTTGGAAGAATTCCCTGTGTGGAAGATGCTCACTGCACATAGAGATGAGGCAAGTGTGTCTCGGTTCCCGTGTGCTATGTCACAGTCTACACATTGGGACCTAGGGAAAGTAGTGTGTTGAAGGTCTAGATTTTGTTATCTCTGTCATTCAGGGAGCACACTTAGTACAGTTAGGGCTATCTACATGTGCCTAGGTGTGGGGTCATCCCCTGAGACACAGGCGACCTACCAGTGGCCATCCTCCCAAACTGAAGTGTAGTTTCTTCACCAAGTATCCATGAATTGCCAACAGCTCCTCAGCTATGGCTAGAGCCCAAGAAGCCCTTCCCTACCCTCCCTGCTGGAAAATTTAAACTGACTTGATCTTGTGTAGGTAGCCATAAATGGCGTGGATTCATGGCTGTGATGACTCTGCCGTGTCCAACAGATAGAACCTCATAGCACTCCCCATCTGCCTTTTACATCCTTTCTGCCTCTCTTCCGTGATGTCCTCTGAACTCTGGGGTGGGAGTTGGTACAGACGTCCCATCCATCACTTACTCTCAGCACCTATGCCTTAGTCATGGCTCACTGCAATCAAACCTTGGATGACCAAGGTTGAGACAGCCTGGAAATCTTAGTGGGTGATAATCTACCCTCAAGATACCTTCCCTCTTGTTCCCATATGAAAACTCCTCTTCCCTCCAGTGATCTCTTCTCCAATTGCAACCGCTCTGTCTGCATTTGTTTCATCTGAATGTGTGACAGCATCATAATTCTTTCGTCACCAAAATGCACAGTTTACACATCTTTCTGCACTTGACTTTTGTCTCCCAGTTTATACTGCAAATCTGGCTAAAACCAGCTAGCCATAAATATGCCCGAATGCTGTGCTGTCTTACTATTCCCTCTGCCAAATAAACTGATCCATTAAATAGTTTCTGTCCCAGTCATATTTCAGGATACAAGGGAAACTAGTCAGGTTCTGTTGCATGGGTGGGCTGTGATCCAGGGGCCGGTAGATTCCCGTTTCCACCCGAGGCCTGAGTAGCACATTTCATGTTCCTATCAGTCTGGCAGTCTTCTGAGCTCCCAACAGGATGACCCTGAAAAGCTTTGCTAGACCTATGGATTCTAGAACTTGAATCCCAAACTCCCCCTCATCCCTCCTGTACATTGGTGGTGTCAAGGCCTGTGAACATCATAGTCAGGCTCCATCACAGAAATGATCTCTCTTCCCCCACATCCGTTTTCTGTGTTAGTTATGTCTGCATCCCTGTGACCAAACCGCCCCGTAGAAACACCTTATAGCAGGGTGTGTATTAGCCTCCGGCTTCAGGGGATTGTGGTTCGTTACAGCCACGAAGACCAACTGGAATGTCTTCCTCTGTGGCATCAGGAACTCTGACAGCACACAGCAGGCCAGAAGCAGGGCCAGCCTGCCTGCGGTAACCTGCTTCCACCTGCCCAGCCTTGCCTCCTGAAAATTTTACAGCCAAAAATAGAGGACCACATATTCAACACATGAGCATGGGGACACTTCAAATTTCAACCAAAGCAGCTTCATGTGAATGCATATGAGTGTGTACCCACTCCCCTCTGTAAAAGCTTACATACGAATTTGGGGAAGAAATTCCCCAAGCTTTTAACTCTGAACAAAAAGGATGTAATTTGATTCCAGTCTTTTCTTGGTGGGATATTGCAGTGTACAACACCTTATTTCTACATCACGTAAAACAGAACCGTCTACTTCATACCGGGAGCTGGCAAGCTTCTCTCCAAGAGGGCAGGACAAACACCCCAGATTCTGTGGGTCATCATCATAATTACTCAGCTCGGTTCCCAAAAACTTACAAACCAGACATGAATAAGTAGACATAGCTATATTCTAATAAAACCCTATTAACAAAAGTCACCGTAAGTTACAAACCTAGTAGCCAACTCTTTCTGCCACAAAATCGAAAGGGAAGAGGAAAATTAAAAGCATGCTGTCTGTCTGGGAGTTGGAGGCTGGAATGCACCGTGATGCTACAGATGAGAAATTTCTATTATTAGCCTTCAGTAAGAAATCTACGGTGACTCTTGTTAGCTCCACATCTACCCTGTTTCCCAAACCATCAGCCACAGCATTAGATCCTTTCCCGAGTTTCTACCCCCCTGACCTTGGTCTAACCCCTAAGACATCTGCTGTTTTATTGTTTCCTCCTGTGATATGGTGAGATCTGTCTCTCTCCTCCCCTCCCAATGCCAACACCTTGGTTTAATCCTTCACACTTTCTCGTATGAATCACGCATTGTTTCCTAATTGGCTCCCTCATTTCCCCCGGGCTCCTTATTGTCTGGTGTCTACAGGTACGTTTATTCTTGGCTTAAAGCCCTTCAGCAATTCCTGTTACACTCATAAAAATACTTCCACAGAAGAAATAATTGCATTTGCTTAATTTTTCCCAGAAAGGAGATGTAGGAAAATGATAAATTCATAATTGAAATGAGAGAGGACCATTTCATATGAGAGCTCCGAAACTTGTTCTTAGGGCACACATTTAAGTGGAAATGAAGAATCTATAAAAACAAAACAAAACAAAACAAAAAGCATTTAAGGAGAGCAGGCAGAAGGAACACAACACATGTGTTAGCCTTCCAGTGCCTGCTGGGATTTCTGGATTCTTTACCTGTGTGTCTGCACAGGGGTGCACACAAACAAACTAGAATATTATCAAGAAAAATAAACCAGACACATTGTCTGAGAAGTCAGGCCAGCCAGAAAACAGCATTGAAGGGTGTTTGAGAGACTTTTGGGTCATAAGAACACTCTCACTAGTGGATTAGCGACACCCTTAAAAGTGTTTGAAGGAAGGAGTTTTTCTCCTTTCTCCAAGAAGCCAGCATCATGAAGGTAATGTTTTAGCTTACAGGACAATGAGGAGTAAGATTCTATTCTTTACAAATTAATCCCTCTTGGGCAGAATTCACAAAGACAAATATGAGAAGATACTGCTAGACAAGAAGGTTTTCTCTCATGGAACCAGGGATACCACAAACACTGGCACACAGGCCCCAGCGAGGAAACCGTTCCTGTTACTTTACTAACCGTACCCAGTGTAGCCACTGAAATCCTTTCCAACAATCACGTTTATGGCCACAGATCAGCACTATCAGCTTTGCCTAAAATCTCTGCAGTGAGCAGCTGCAACTGAAGAGACAAAGAGACTCATAACTGAAATACAGAAAATAACTGTTGATTACATATCCACAGACAGGAAACCGACACCACCCTCTAGGGCCTGAAAAAATGTGGAGAAAAGGGTGAGGGACTGGAGGAGCCAGGAGGAGAGAGGCGTGGTGTGGAACACGGACTTCCGGTATGACTTGTGGGTTGCACTCTGAAACTCATAGCAGAATATCTCAAATTTGGGTCACTCGGCACTTGTCATGGAAAAGGAAGGAGCTCAGAGGCCCTTAAGGGTTTATATGCCAATAGTAGTTAGTGGGTAGGGAAAAGTACTGTCTTCAGTGGCATAGATCCACTGAAGATTCATGTAAATAAACCTTTATTCATCATCCCACAAGGAGCCCTGATAATACTCACTAAACACACACACACACACACTGACAAAGTAAAAGAGAAGCTGGTTGGGTAGATGAGACAGGGATTATTAATAATAGAAATTGAAGGGCTGCCTAGATCAGATTAGCCTATGGGTGTGTCTCCCTTGAATTGATGTCCCAGCGGTGAGGGCAACCTACCATGGGCAACACCATTCCCTAGGCAGGTGTCCTGAGCTGTTGAAGAAAGCTAGCTGAGCATGAGTTTGGGAAGGAGCCAGCAAGTAATTTTCCTCTGTGACGTCTGCTTCAAATTCTTGCTTGAATTTTTAACCTGATCTCTCTCATGAAGAACTGGGACTCCGAAGTATAAGCCAAATAAGCTCCTTCCTTCCCTGAGCTGCCTTTTGATCAGAATATTTTGCCACAACAGCAGAATCAAACTCGGAGTTGGGTGGCAAGGAAGGGTACACAGTGGGCGAACATGATCAAGCTATAATCTCTACACACGTGAAAAGGTCATAATGAAACCTACTAAAATGCATAATTAATAAAAGCAGAGAGAAAGTGGAAATATATAAGATAGTTAAAAGTTACATAAGGTAGTGCTGTGTGAGTCAACATATTTAAATAGTAGGAAGACGGACCCTTTCTTCAGGGAATGGACATGCGCTGCGGAGCGTTAAGGTGTTTGGGGTTCCGTGGGCGTCCTCTTCCCTTTCAGTCGTTCATTTGCTTAGGTGCCAGCAGGCTGATTTGTTCTCTGAATCAAAAGCGCCAAAGAATCATGATTAAAGCACTCAGTATGATTTTAGGATACCCTAAGCGATGTGAAAAGGAAAAGTTTAAAATAAGATTAAGGGCTGATGAGGACCATCGGTGTGAAATGGGCGGACGTTTCCAGGACTAGTCTCCATGAGAGAAGGCTCTAATTTTATTTTCGGATCAGCCTGCAGGACTCTATGCCTGTGTTGTGGTGAACATGGGCTGCTGCGGCTCATGTTTACTGCCCCGTTGATCACAAGGACGTGAAGACAGACCTCTAAGACGTTCGATGCCGCCATCACGGGGACACTTCAAAGACATCTCCTGAGGGCTGGGCTGGCTCCAGAGTTTTCAAGCTCAGCCTCGAGTTTCTGCTCCAATCATCACACCCTGGTGGAAATCAGATGATTTTATTTTTTGTTTTGTTTTGAGACAGGATCCTCAAATGTAATACATAGCTAAGATTGGCTTTTAACCTCCTAACCCTCCTGACTACACTCTTTAAGTGCTAGGATTACAGGCGTGCAGTGCACTCAGCTGGAAATCATATTCTTTTAGTATCTTCATCAAAATTATGATAGTTTCTTAGTAAAAGGTAATGGCTACAATAAAAAGTGCATTAAAATGCTCCAAGGTACATAGGAGTGTGCTTATTCACTCAGAAACAGACGAAGAGGGGAAATCTACATCTACTGTTCCCATCCCCCACCACCTCCAGAAGCATAGATGAGGCCGAATGATCTAATAACATGAAGGTGACAAAGAAGCACTGTTTAGCAGAAGGGTGAGGGGACACAAGTAGGGCCATGAGCACATGCTGGGGAGTAATCTTTTTGTACACTGTGAAGATGTATTACTCAGATTGATTCAATAAAAGGCATTCCAGGCCAAAGCCAGGCATCATTTTCAGGGAGGAGAAAATGCTGGGATGAAGCAAAATGGGCATGCCGTACTGAGGAAAAAAAAACTGAGCCACATGGTCGAGCATAAATAAGGAGATGGGTTAGTTTAAGACGTAAGAGCTAGTCAGCAACAGCTTGAAGCTATCAGCCGAACATTTCTAATGAACGATAAGACTCTGTGTGGTTATTTGGGAGCTGGCTGGCAGGACAGAAAGTTCTGCCTACAGCACACAGAACCCATCAGGTACAAAGTGACTTCTGGGATGTAGAACAGGCTTTCTCAGCAGGAATCTCCATCAGCTCTGAGTTCTCTGCTTTTCCTCGTTCACTCTTCCTATGTCCTCATCTTCATGGAACTTGGGGTGTGAATACATGTCATAGCACCCAGCAGAGCAGTACCAGTGGAGGTGTCCAAACACAGCCTCAATTCTGTGACATCCACCCTAGATTTCAACTTTCCCAGTAGTCTGTTTTCTCAAAAACTAACAACTGTGACCTATTTTTTTTTCAGGTCCTGTGGCAGCAAAGGCATCTGTGTCCTCTAGAGATGGCTTTCTCTCTTCTGATCAGCTTCCTTGCTTGCTTGTCTTCTTTAACTGAATAAAGATGGCAGACAGAGTTGCCAATGGACCTACAGAAAACCCCAGCCCCAGCCCATCATCTGCCTCCAGGGCACAGCCTCTGAAGCCAATGACCAGAAACACAAAGTTCTGAGTTTCTCCTCCCATCATCAGACCACTGGGAAAACTATTAATTTACTTTTTGTTTTTTTTAGAGACAGGGTGTGCTAAGACTGGCTTTCAACCCCCAACACTTCTTCTATACCTTCTAAGTGCTAGGATGACAGACAAAATTTGGATTTCCCCCTACTTGTTATTGTTTCACAATGGTGTTTCCAGACACGGACAAACATCAGGACGCTTTCCTGACATTTCATGGTGCCTCACACTGAAGCCCCAGAATCAGAGACAAATGGTGTGCATTGCATCTTTATCAATGATTTTGTCAATTCAAACAAGGATCATGTCTCTCACAGCAATTCCAAGTTGTCAAATTTAGGTTCATAGTAATGACAGCAAATGTATATCCAATTCTTCTTTTTTATAAAAGTAATCCTGATTGCCAATAATGTATCCTTTATGATGTGAGATTGACCATAGCAGGTGTGACAGTGTTGTAGATGGTGGGCCACACCTGGAAGCCCCATTGCATCCACTCAGTGTCTGGGGAACGCCCTCAGGAAGTGGGTTCCCTCTGTTAAGAATATCACCTTAGCCAGTGGGATAAGAACGTGGCTTTGGCTGCAGCCAGGGTCTCCCAGTCTGGGGATCTGAATAAAGCTATACACCACATCCACACCCTCTGCTGAACAGGGGCCTCTCCTTAGCAGCTTATTTCTGAGTCTGTAGAAACACACTTAGAGGCTCCCCTGCTTGGGCAGCCCTGCTGCCTTCTAGCATGGGATCTCCAAATGCCCCTGGGGTTCCTATATTGATTACTTTTATTTTGCCTTGATAAACCATCATGACCAAAAGAAGAAAGAGTTTATGTGGGCTCATGGCTGCACAGGGACAAGAGTCCTTTATGGTCTGGGGCATGGCCACAGGCAGCATGTAGGAAGAACCAGAATTCTGAAAGCTCACATTGTGAACCATGAGCAGGAAGCAGAGATAGCAAACTGGAAGTCAGCAGAGGCCTTTGCTCTCAAACCCCGCCTCCAGTGATACACTTCCTCCATACAGTGCCACCAGTTGAGAACAAAGCATTAAACACTGGAGCCCATTATGGGGCATTTTACCTTCAAGCCACCACAGACATTGACGTCTCGTCTTCTCAGGCACCAGAGAAAAGGTAAGTCCATGCAGGGCCAGCAAGGAAATGGAGTCCTCCTCATTTGTCACACAACACACAAAGTGGAGGAAGGCTAGGAAACGGGTTCATCAAGTATCCGAGAGCAAAAGAAATGCAGCGGCAACTGACTTGCATGTCTCTTCTTGGTGTGTGTGACGTCGCGTCCTGCTTACCTCTGTCCAGGTTCCTGTAGCTGGCAGCTGCCCACACAACTGAAGACACATACTATGTAGAAAGTTTCATTTTGGGAAGATGTGTAGCCACGATGTTGGAATTTATACTTCATTGTACGTGGACATCTGCTCTCATTTGCCATAGTTAAGGGTGTGTCATGTTCAGTAGACTAGAACCCGGTGCTCTCTTAAATAAAGTACTTCCATCAGTCAATATGTATGCTTATGACCAACATTTGCTTGTAAACAACCCCCCCCCCCCGCTCCAGAGACCACTCCTCACACTCCAACCTCTGTTCCCCTTGCTCTCCTCTCATCTCTAGATGCTCGGCTGCTCAATGTTCCATGAAAAGGTTCCGTCCCCTGACATCTGTCAAGGCCCCACTAGCTATGCCAGCTCTCTCTGCCATCTGCCCACTGTGCTCCCACCACTTCTTTCAAGGTCCTGCACAGTCTGAATTCTGATGCCACAGCCTTCAGGTGGGTGACTACAGCACTTCTGTGATGGTTGGGCCATGCTCTCCCGGATCCTTTCCATCCTGAGCCATCTCTTGTCAGATCTCAGGAGCACCTGAGCTTTGCACACTCATTGATTGTTTTTATTAATAATCTAGGGAGATTTATGTTGTATTAAATATGTTATATATGTATAGTATATCAAATAATATAAAGTATTAAAATATTTTTCTTAGCTTGTGTTCTGACAGCAAAATCAATTTCTCACTGGCTAGAGGCAGAGTCTACAATGCTCATAACACTGTGACTCCCAGGACCCAGTGTGGAAATGTTAAGGACAGGGCGTGCCTTTTTTCTATGCTGTCTGTCAGACCTTCAGTTGTGGGATTTTGATTGCCTTTTGAAAGCTTCTATGACCATTTCATTGTCCTGAATACTTTAGAAGAAGAAATATAGTTTTTCTTTCTGTTTTTATTAGAGAAGTATGTGAAATTTTATTTTATTTGTTTTTTTTTTGACAATTCATTTGTACTTTATACTGCCATTGGAAAGGATATCAGAGTGAGTAACTGCAACAGTTATCCTGGTGGAGCAAGTACAATCAGCAATATTAGTATGATACAATCATGTAATAGTTCATATCATGTACATGCCTGAAAATATCACACTGTACTTCACACGTACATGTACTATACAAGACTTGCCGAGATCAAGCTAACACAAATCACAGCATGAATGGAGAATGGGTTTGTGAAGTCCCATATTAGCTGAGAAGTGACCAGCAATTGATGGGTGCAGGGAGAGGAAGGGTGAGTTTTCTTCAGGGATACAGACCCCAAAGTACTGTCCTTGACCAGGGGATGGTCTCAGACCCATGGACAAAGAGACAGCACTAGGAGGCCTCAGTGGAGATAGGGACAGAGAGACAGAGAGGAGAGAAAAATAGAGAGACAGACACAGAGACACAGAGACAGAGAGAGGCAGAAAGACAGAGAAGACAGGCAGAGACAGAGAGACAGACACAGAGACAGAGATAGAAAGACAGAGAAGACAGGCAGAGACAGAGAGACAGACAGAGACAGAAAGACAGAGAGAGAGAGAGAGAGAGGAGAGAGAGAGAGAATTTAGACAGGGAAAGTTGAGGGGAATGAAGGAAAACTTTTTGCAGTAATCCAGAGTGGATTTGTTCAAAACATGATACGCATAGATGACTATCAAACAAAATACATAATTTTTGCAAATGTCTAAGGAGATAGAAATGTTAACCTGACTTGAAAATTACATACCACATACAACATCAAATTGACACACTGGTATTCATAAATAAATACAGCACAGTAACAATTTTAAAACTCTTAAATTATATGGAAAGAACTACCTCAGTCCAAGGACAGAATTTACTACAAATGCCAGTGTTTGTGCTGCTTCTGCTTGGAGTCAGCGAGACATCGGCAGCCTGGATCTCTCTTTTCTGTTCGCTTCTTCCAGCCTTGAGATGATCCCCACGTTGGCTCCAACGTTCACATATTATCATGTGCTAATCTATTCAGTGTTTGACACTTCACGAGATGACTTGGAAAACACTATGGAATTATGGTCTTAGGCGAGAGATTCTTATTCGTGACATTCTTTCTCCTTTACGGGTCAAGTTTATCTTTCCATCAAGCAAAAATGGCTATGGTCTATATAGAGTCCTCTGCGCACATGAGGTGGGAAATGCCACCGCATGGACACTCGGCAGTTTTTCCGGACTTTCACTTAATTGATATGGTTACATTTCTTTACGTACTTCTCCTTGTTAGGAAAGGAAGAAATAAAAACCATGTCATCAGAGTCCCAGAGGAAAGCTTTTCTATAACTAAGTAGGTAGATTTCCATTTGGCTTTTAACAGTAAAATTCTATTTTGAGGGTTAGTTATGTAGATTCCCAAAAACAATTTTCCAAAGTTATTTATGGTTGAGCGTGGTCTTCAAATGACATGTTAAAAATGTTCCCTGTTCCTGTGAAATGGGAAAAAGAAAAGATGTGATGAGGAGTAAAAAGAAAAGGGAGAGGAGATGGGAGGAAAGATAAGGTGAGGAGAGAAAGAGAGGAAGGAAGGAGAAAAGGAGGGAGGGAGGAAGGGAGGGAGGGAAGGAAGGAGGGAGGGAAGGAAGGATGAAGAAATATGATAACTAGATAGATGACCATAAAAAGAAATCAAGTTGATTTAAATGGCTGCCCTAAGAGAAGATGAAATCATATTGGCTTACCCTGACCTGTTTCTTTCCAGAGATATCTTTCTGGCTACATATGTAATTGCATCATGAACTTTCCTCCCATCACAGCTGACATGGGACATTACCAACTTGAAAGACATCCTTGACCATCAGCTTCAAAATGTTAGAGCTTCTACCAGGAAAGCCTATGAGATGGCAACTGAAATTCGACACTCACCAACTCTGGTGGCCATGCAGTTTAAGACAGGGTCAGAATGCCAAAGTGTTCCTCACAGCATCCCCCTGTCTTCACTCTCACTGCATGTAACAAGAAACTGTACCATTCCTAGAAACCACAGGCAGCTCCTTTTTGGAAGGTGGGGAAGACACCAAGAAAGGGGCACTGTTGTACCTTTGCATGTCAGGCATGCTCACAAGTTTGTGCTCCCAAGATAGATACAGGTATCCCCTTTTTTGTCAGTACTATGACAACAAAAGCTTGCTATATGCACACACACACACACACACATACACACACACACACCTTGTTACAGAGACTGGCTTTTTTTCTAGTGAACTGTCGCTAGTAAATGATGTTTATCCAGAATGAGAATTCCTAGGTAATCTGCAGGTCTTGTGCCAGATGGAGATGCCAGGAAAACTATTAGCAATGGAGACACTGCATGCTGAGACCTGGGTTCGTCTGCCAGTGGAACCACCCAGGAAGTGAGCCTGCAAAAGCAGACGCTTTGGCTGCTGAGGGCCTCTGTTCTTCATGTTGGAAATCAAACCACATTAATAAGCTGGGAGATAGTTGTGGGCAACATAGATATGGAACACAGAACGTGATTATGCACATACTTAAAATTTAAAAGAGCTCATGCAAAGCCCTTATTATGTTGAGAGACAAGGAAGGATGAAAGGGAAGGGGGAAATTATTTAATTATAATTTATTAAAGTGTAATATAAATAAATGTATATATAGAAAAAATCTTTTTAAAATTAGTTATATTTATTTTATGTATATGAGCATTTTGTCTACATGTACCTCTGTGTGTTACTGGTGCCTGAAGAGATCAAAAGAAAGTAGTTATGATTGGTGGGAATCAAACCTGAGTGTCCTGACAGAGCAACACACCCTCTCAACTCCCTTAAAATGTACCTTTAGAATCTGTTATTTAATATCACTAAAGACAGCTGTGGATGCTGTCCTTTTGAGAGGATGATTCTGCCCCTACAGAGTGAGCTCCACATATCTGTTGCTCTTCTGCTTAGAAGATTCTTTGGTTAAGGCCATGCAAGAGCCTGGGACTCAGAAAATTATGGTCATGTTGGTATGAAGTTTGAGATCACAAGGTTTTTAGTGATGGAGTGGTAGAAATTAGGAGAACGTCTGATCGGTGTGATAAACTCCTGACTTCTGAACTGCTCTTCTAGGGAATCCAGGTTTCAAAGGGAGACAGGATGGCGTGGGGCTGAAGACACAAAAGGGATGGTGAGTAACAGGATTTGGACTTTGAAATACACAAAATAAAGCAGCTCAGCAAATATGCCAGGCTTTCCCAGACTCAGTCCTAACCACACAGAAAGCCAAGCTTCAACCTCCGGGTGATCAGATAGTTAGATGCCTACCGTACTGTGGAGGTCTGAATGAGAATGGCACTGATAGGTTCACACATTGGAATGCTTGGTCTGCAGTAGGTAGAACTGTCTGGGAAGGATTGGGAGGTGTGAACTGATCAGAGAATGTGTGTCACTGGGGATGGGGGCGTTGAAATGTCAAATGCCCAAGTGCCACTCCAATGGCTCTCTCTTCCTCTGCCTCCTGCTTGTGGATCAAATGTAAGCTCATAGCTACTGTTCCAGCACCACGCCTGGCCATAGCCCCTACCATGATGATCACGGACTAGTCCCTGAAACTGTAAGTAAGCTTCCAATAAACTCTTTCTTTATAGATTGCCTTGGTCATGGTATCTCTTCTTAACAATAGTAAAGTAAGTCACACATTATCTCTCAGCAATAAAAAGGTCAAATCCCTCAAGGAACGTGACATCACACCCTCTGCCATGATAACCTTGTAAAAAGAAATTTGTAAGAGTAGAAGCCATGCTGAGGAAAAAATTAATAATATATAAACACCCTCTACAATGATTAAATATTGAAAAAAATCAAGAATTTAAAGCAACTGCTGCAAACATAATCAAGAATTTCATTGCAAAAAGTCACAGTGATGAACAGACTAGAGATGTTCTGTGAAAATGAAAGCACACTAAAAAACAGAAATTCTAGAAGTAGAAAGCATCACCATTGACATCAAAATGTAACAATGGCATGTGACAGAATAAAAGGCTGGCAAATTTAATCAATATACAATTTGAAGAGAAGGGAGAAAGGAGATAATAAAAATTATAAAAGTGGGGCTGGGGAGATGACTGGCTGGGCCTAGTGCCCACCTGCAGGGTCAAGAAGCCACAGCTGGCCAAAACACAGAGAATACCTGATCCTGGGTGCTTAGATTTACAATATGACCCCTAAACATGGGCTCAGAGAATGATGCGGGAGAGGGAGGAGAGAGATGATAAGCCAGAGAATCAGAAAGTCTGCTTGGAGACTGTGTCTTCTAAAAAGAAAATGATGACAAAAAATGGAGGGGAGTAGAGAAACACTAGAAATCCTAACAACTACTGGAGAAGAAATAAGAACCCATGTAAGTAACTTTAAGACAGATGTACACTGAGAGTGTAGTCACACCAGGGAATGTCAAGCAGATATTATGCTTTATTGATTTAATAGTGGAGCTTCTATGTGACTGAAATTCCAACACAAAAATAAGATGCCCATTGATTGGACCCTGTAAGCTAAAAGTCCCACTCTGCCAAAAAACAATCCTATCCCCCACAACCTCAGAGGAACTCTGAAGCACAGGCTGCAACTACACAGAGAGGACCAAGAGAGCTGGACAAGAGAGACCTCAGTGGCTCCCTGAGACACAGACAGCGATAGTACAGAGCAGACCAAGAATAACTCCCAAAGACACAAACAGCAACTACAAGGATTGGACCAAGAGCCAAAGACACTGTTGGCACCAATTGGAGGAAGATATTGGTAGGTGCCAATGCAAGAATTCATTCAACAACCTAAAAAGCAACACAGAAACACCAGAACCCAGTGATCATATAATAGGAAGACTTGAACATCCTAACCTAGGAGAAGCAAAATAAAATGATTTTAAATGTAAATTATGACAATGATTTCCTTTAAAGAAGAAATGAAAAATTCCCTTAAAGAAGTGGAGGAAAAGACAAACAAAAAAGCTAGACGAAATCAATAAATCTCTCAAAGAAAACAAAAAAAAGCAGGAAAGGCAAACAGTTTAACACTTGAACACTAAAATATAATTAATAAAGAAGACACAAACTGAGGGAATTTTGGAAATGAAAAATCTAGGTAAATGAACGGGAACTACAGATGCAAGAATAACCAACAAAATAGAAGAGATTGAAAATAGAATCTCAGTTGTTGAAGATACAATAGAGGAAATAGATTCAGTGGTCAAATAAAATGTTAAATCCAACAAATTCTTAACACAAAACATCCAGGAAATCTGGGACACCATGAAAAGACCAAACATAAGAATAATAGGGATAGAAGAAGGAAAAGAACTCCAGCTCAAAGGCACAGAAATTATATTCAACAAAATCATAGAAGAAAATTTTCCCAACCTAATGAAGGATATGCCTATGAAGATACAAGAAGCTTACAGAAAACCAAATAGACTGGATCAAAAAAGAAAAAAGAAAAAAAACCTCCCTCACCATATAATGATCAAAATGCAAAACATGCAGAATGACGAAAGAATATTAAGAGCTACAAAGAAAAATGGCCAAGTAACATATAAAGGCAGACATATCAGAATTACACTAGACTTCTCAATGGAAACCATGAAAGCCAGAAGATCCTGGACAGATCTGCTCCAGATACTATTAGATCACAAATGCAAGCTCAGACTTTAAATCAGCATCAATACAGAAATCAAGATATTCCATGACAAAACCAGATGTAAAAAATACCTATCCACAAATCCAGCCGTACAGAAAGTACTAGAAGGAAAACTCCAACCCAAGCAAGCTAATTGCCCCCTCGAAAGCACAGGCAACAGATAATCTCCCCCCCTTACCAGCAAACCCCAAAGAAGGTAAACACACAAACACTACCACCAAAAAATAGCAGAAATTAACAATCACTGGTCATTAATACCTCTCAATATAAATGGACTCAATTCACCTATAAAAAGACACAAGCTAAGAGAATGGATATGAAAATAAGATCCATCCTTTGGCTGTATACAAGAAACACACCTCAACCTCAAGGACAGATATTACCTCAGAGTAAAAGGTTGGGAAAAGATTGTTCAATCAAATGAACCTATGAAACAAGAAGGTTTAACTACCTTAATATCTAACAAAGCAGACTTCAAACTAAAATCAATCAGAAAAGATAGAGAAGGACATTTTATGCTCATCACAAGAACAATCCATCAAGATGAAGTCTCAATCCTGAATATCTACGCCCCAAATACAAGAGCACCCACAAATATAAAAGAAACTTTACCAAAGTTTAAACTGCACATCAAACCCCACACACTGATAGTAGGAGACTTCAACATCCTACTCTTACCAATGGACAGGTCAACCAGACAGAAACTTAACAGAGAAATAAGAGACCTAACAGATGTCATGACTCAAATAGACTTAACAGACATCTGTAGAACATTTCACCCAAACACAAAAGAATATACCTTCTTCTCAGCACCTCATGGAACCTTCTCAAAAACTGATCACATACTCAGTAACAAAACAAACCTCAACAAATACAAAATCATTGGGAAAACCACATGTATCTTACCAGATCATCATGGTTTAAAGTTAGAATTCAACAACAACACTAATTGTAAAAAGCCTACAAACTCATAGAAAGTGAAGAGTGCGAAACTGAATCACCCCTGGGTCAAGGAAGAAATAAAGAAAGAAATTAAAGGCTTCCTAGAAATTAACAAAAATGAAGGCACAATGTACTCAAACCTATGAGACACCATGAAAGCAATGCTAAGAGGAAAGTTCATCACACTAAATGCCTACATAAAAAAAGTGGAGAAAGTTCACACTAGCAACTTAACAGCACATCTGAAGCTCTAGAACAAAAAAAAAAGCAAACTCACCCCGGAGGAGTAGACAACAATAATCAAATTGAGGGCTGAAATCAATAAAATAGAAACAATGAAAACAATACAAAGAATCTATGAAACAAAGAGCTGAGAAAATCAACAAGACAGACAAACCCTTATCCAAACTAATCAAAAGGCAGAGAGATAACATCCGAAATAACAAATCAGAAATGAAAAGGGGGACATAACAACAGACAAGAAAGATATCCAGAGAATCATTAGGTCATACTACAAAAACTTGTACCCCACAAAATGGGAAAATGTAAAAAAAAAAATTCTGGATAGGTATGACATACCAAAATTATATCAAGACCAGGTGAATAATTTAAATAGACATATAACCTGCAAGGATGCAAGGAAATAGAAGCTGTCATCGAAAGCCTCACAAAAAAAAAAAAAAAAAAAAAAAAAAGGCTGGAGGGTTTCATTGCAGAATACTACCAGAACTTCAAAGAAGAGCTAATACCTATACACCTCAAATTGTTCCACATAATAGAAACAGAAGGAACATTGCCAAAATATTTTAATGAGGCTAGGAGGCTAGAGTTACCCTGATAGTGAAACCACACAAGACTCAACCAAGAAAGAGAATTACAGACCAATGTCACTCATGAACATAGATGCAAAAATACTTAATAGAAATCTGGCAAACCCAATTCAAGAACACATCAAAAAAAATTATCCACCATGATCAAGTTGGCTTTGTTCCAGAAATGCAGGGAGGGTTCAACATAAGGAAATCTGTTAATGTAATCCACGATATAAGTAAACTGAAAGAAAAAAACATAAAATCATCTCATTAGATGCTGAAAAAGTATTCAACAAAATCCGACACCCCTTCATAATAAAAGTCTTGGAGAGATCAGGGATACAAGAAACGTATCTAAACATAATAAAAGCAATGTACAGCAAGCTGACAGCTAATGTCAAATTAAATGGAGAGAAACTCCAAGGGATTCCACTGAAATCAAGAACAAGAAAAACCTCTTCACTCTCTCCATATCTATTCAACATAGTTCTTGAAGTTCTACCTAGAGCAATGAGACAACAAAGGAAAACAAGGGGATACAACTTGGAAAGAAAGAAGTCAAGTTTTCGATATTTGCATATGATATGATAGTTCCATAAGTGACCCCAAAAACTCTACTAGGGAACTCCTACAACTGATAAATACCTTCAAAAATGTGGCAGGATACAAGATCAACTAAAAAAAAATCAGTAGTCCTTCTATATATAAATGATAAAGGAGCTGAGAAAGAAATTAGAGAAACATCACCCTTCACAATAGCCAAAATAACATAAAATATCTTGGGGTAACATCAATCAAAGAAGTGAAAGACCTCTTCAACAAGAACTTTAAGTCTTTGAAGAAAAAATTGAAGAAGATAACAAAAAGTGGAAGGATCTCCAATGCTCTTGGATAGGTGGGATCAACATAATAAACATGGCAATCCTACCAAAAGCAATCCACAGATTCAGTGCAATCACTCAAGTTCATATGGAAAAACAAAAAGCCCAGGATAGCCAAAACAATCCTGTACAATAAAGAAACTTCTGGAGACATCATCATCTCTGACATCAAACTCTATTATAATTTACAGTAATTAAAGCAGCTTGGTATTGGCATAAAACTGATTGACCAATGGAATCGAATCAAAGACCTGGATATTAATTCACACACCTACGAACATCTGGTTTTTAACAAAGAAGCTAAAATTATACAATTGTAAAAGTAAAGTATTTTCAACAAATGGTGCTGGCATAACTGGATGTCAGCATGTAGAAGAATGCAAATAGATCCATATCTATTCCTGTGCACAAAACTCAAGTTCAAATGGATTAAAGACCTCAGTATAAATCCAACCACATTGAACTTGATAGAAGAGAAAGTGGAAAGTAGCCTTTAATGCATGAGAACAGGAGACCACTTCCTAAATATAAACCCACTAGCACAGACACTGAGAGCAACAATAAATAAATGGGACCTCCTAACACTGAGAAGCTTCTGTAAAGCAAATGACATGATCAACAAGACAAAAGGCAGCCTACTGAATGGGAAAAGATTTTTACCAGCCCCACATCAGACAAAGGACTGATTTCCAAAATATATAACACATTTAAGAAATTAGACATCAAAATTTCAAATAATCCAATAAAAATTGGGGTACAGATCTAAACAGAGAATTCTCAACAGAAGAATCTCAAATATTCAAAGGACACTTAAGGAAATGTTCAACATCCTTAGCTATCAGGGAAATGCAAATCAAAACGACTCTGAGATACCATCTTAAACTAGTCAGAACGGCTAAGATCAAAAACACAATGATAGCTTATGCTGAAGATGATGCAGAGTAAGGGGAACAATCCTTCATTGCTGGTAGGAGCGCAAACTTGTACAGCCACTGTGGAAATTTGTATGACAGTTTCTCAGAAAATTGGGAATCAACCTACCTCAGGCCCCAGCAATTACCACTCTTGGGCATATACCCAAAGGATATTCTATTATACTACAAGGACATTTGTTCAACTATGTTCATAGCAGCATTATTTGTAATAGCCAGAACCTGGAAACAACCTAGATATCCCTCAACCAAAGAATGGATAAAGAATATGTGGTACATTAACACAATGGAGTACTACTCAGCAGTAAAAAACAATGACATCTTTTTTGCATGCAAATTGATTGAACTAGAAAACACCATCCTGAAAGAGTTAACCCAGACCCCGAAAGATGAGTATGGTATTTATTCATTCATAAGTGGATACTAGCTGTAAAGCAAAGGATAATGACCCTATAGTCCATGACCCCAGAGAAGCCTAGTAAAAAGGAAAACCCTAAGAATAGGATATATATATATATATATATATATATATATATGTATATATCCCTGGGATGGGGAAATAGACAAGATCTCGTGAGAAAATTGGGAGCATGGGGCATGTGGGTAAGGGAGAAGGGAGGGCAGAGGGAGGAGGGGAGAAGGGGAAGGGGAGGAGAATTTGAGAGAACGGGATAGTTGAGATTGGGGAAAAACAGAGAAGGAGATCAAGGAAAGAGATATTTTGATTGAGGGAGCCATTGTGGGGTTAGCAAGAAAACTGGCACTAGTGAAATTCCCAGGAATCCACAAGGATGACCCCAGCAAAGAATCTAAGTAGTAGTGAGGAGGGTGCCCACCCCAGCTAAGGCTCCTAGCCATAGTGGAGAAGGTGCTCAAACTGGCCTTGCCCTGTAGTCAGATTAAGTATCTTAAATATCACCATAGTACCCTCATCCAGCAACTGATGGAAACAGAGACAGAGAGCAATAGTGGAGCACTGGGCTGAGCTCCAAAGTCCAGTCAAAGAGTGGTAGGAGTGAGAATATGAGTGAAGAAGTCAAGACCATGATAGGGACACCCACTAAAACAGCTTACCGCTGCTGCTGCTGCTGCCTTTGCTTCCTCGAGGCCCTTAGACCCAGGCAGAGTTAATTGCTTTCATTTTATCCCAACCAATAAACAATTGCTTATTACTTTTTAGAAGAGTAGATCATCCTACAGATTGGATGATGGCAGAGGTATCTGTTTCTCCTACTGGATTTCAATTCCCTGGGATAGATATTAGAAGCCATCTATACTATTAACATCTATTATTTTCTTTGGAACATCTCAAAGAGCGTTACACAAAGAACTACCTCAATTGGCCTTTACTCCATTGATATCTTTGACATTTTGGGCAATGATTAAAAACTATAATTAATGTCAAAACCCAGAAAAGAATATTAAAAATCAATTTATTGGATGTTTTACTTTTCTTTTTAAAATTTAATGTGATTTTTTTACAACTCTGAGTTCCTTTTTAAAAAAGTCCAAAGTCTATGTGTTGTTTACCATGCGTGAGACCAGACCACAAGATATACAACAAAATCCACTTTAAGAGTTTTATTAATAAAGGGAAAGTAGGAAAAAGGAGGGTGTGCGCAGCCCTGTCTGGAAGAAACATGGGGGAGAGAGGCAATGGGGCAGGAGTGTTCACTTTTAAAGGAAGTTCAGGGCATGTGTATAGAACTTACAATGCCACCCCACAACCATAAAGTTTGCATGGCCACCCTGGGCATGTGCATAGATTACTTAGGGTGTGAGGCCCTGGTGTGACTAGGCATTTTACCTGAATGCTGATGGCGCATGTGTGGTCATGGGACCCCAGAAATGTTAACACCTGGGGTAAACTTAGCATTTTGCCTGAATGCTGGTGGGCGTGTATGCAGCTGGGGGACCCTGGATGTACTGGGAATGTTAACACTATGAGTCTCTTTTTTTCCACTACACTATGGTTTTTTTTTTTTTCAAGAAATAAGGTCATACAATACATATGTGTACTTAGTTCTGTGTGTTTTATGGATATTTAATTTCACAGTCCACTCTCAAGCCAATCTCCATTCAGAAGTTAGTATGGCACATCTAATAGCGCTTGTAAGCACTGCACTTCAAGGAAGATTCCTTCCCCTCCACCAAAGTCATGCTTTTGGAGAGATACATTGGAGACATTGTGTACCCATGGGTAGAGAATAAGAGACTGCACAGTGCTCCGCCCTAAACGAGACTTCTACATCAGGTTCTCTCCTTCCAAAGCTCTGGGGTCATCATGGACAGGTTGACAGAAGGCTTCTAAGAGCCAGGGGTAGTGGACATCTACAGGCAGTTAAACAGCATCTTCCATACTGGCAGATTTATGGTGCACACAAACTCATGGAGGTTGTGGTTTCCTGTGAACACTTGCACAATCTCAGTCAATATCCCTGACACTAATAGAGACTGGTTTCATAAAGTCTTGTGGCTATCTGATAAACTATTGGCAATTGAAGGCATCTGGGGTATGGAATAGTCAGTTTTCTTCAGAGATGTGGCTACTAGGGTGCTACCCCTGCTCCAGTAGCTGCTCCTACACCAAGGAACATACCAGGAGCAGTAAGTGAACCCAGTTGGGGTTGTTTTTGTTTGTTTGTTTGTCAAGACAGGGATTCTCTGTGTATCTCTAACTGTTCTGGAGCCTCAAGCTCACAGAGATTGACCTGCCTCTGCCTCCCTGGGTGCTAGAATTAAAGGCATGCGGCACCACTGCCCAGCTTGGGGCTGTTTTTATAAGTGCACTCAAATTTGAGGTGATAAAGCAAAAGACATGGGAACAAGAGAGGAACTGAAGGTGAGGGAATGGGGATGGGTTTGATCAAAACACACACATGTATAAGATTATAAAAAAAGGAAGGAAGGAAGGAAGGAAGGAAGGAAGGAAGGAAGGAAGGAAGGAAGGAAGGAAGGAAG
>JABTXL010007734.1:22607787-22623684 GCA_025134845.1 Neodon shergylaensis
CACACCCACAGAGGATTTGTGCAGGAGGTGATTGGCCACACCCACAGTCACACTCGACGGTGAGTAGCAGGCACAAATTTTCATTCTCAAAAGGAGGCAGAAGCCGGGAGGAAGTGCATCTGTGGGGTGAGTCCAACAGAGGCACACTGACCTGTGCTGGCCTGCAGATCACCCTGATGAAGCCACACGTGAGCTGTATGTATATTCTCTATCATAGATGGAATGTTCTGTGTGAGGCGGGTATGAAGCACAAAGGATGCTGTGTTGGTGGTCCTGCCTCTGTACTATAGCCAATCTTGATTTTCAAATGTAGCAACGTATTCACTGCCCAAGGAGGGAAGGGAAGGGAACCGAGTAGATAAATGATCCAATGCTAAGTGATTGAGAATTTATGAAGGACACTGGAAATGCTTGCATGCCAGCTCCCACACCCTGACTGTACAGTTAATCCCTACCCTTTGCTGAAAAAATATTGGGCAAGCATTTCTAAATTATCCAGTTCATCTTTTCTGATCTTACTGGGTTCTTTGTAAGTGACCAAGTGGGCTTTCAAGATGTTTCCCTTGGACTGAAAAGACAGATCACATAGCTAAGCGCATGCACTGCTCTCACAGATGGCCCAAGGTTAACACAGATCACCCGCACTGGCAGCCTCACTAACTCCTGTAACTCCAGTTCTACAAGTATCTGACCCTCCTCTTTTGGCTTCCACAGGCACTGCATTCATGTGCACATCTACACATAATCAAAAATAAAACCGGTTAAATTTGCGCCCTGAAACAAAAGAAATAAGGCAATACTGTCATTTATCTTTAATATATTTTTTCAGTTGATGAAAAACAGTCAGTTATATCTGAAAATGCAATTATTCTGCACCTCACCTAGATGAGGTAGGTTTTAGCAGCTCCACTCTACAGCTATGGAAGTCAAGATTCTGAGGATGCCTATGACACACGAGATGAGATTGGAGCTCACATTACCTTCAGTGCCTCAGAGTCTTATGCAATGGATGGGCATCTTCTATTGACTAAGTGTCTCTTGTCACCAGCTCATCTTATTCTGGCACAGTTCTCTTGATTAATACTATCTACTGTGCCCCAGACAGAAAACTCCTCACATATTCTTGGATGAAGCATGTGAGCAGAGAGCAATATAAGGGCAAAGAGAGATCATCTGAGGACCAAAGAGAAGGCAGCAAATAGACAGAGCTGACATCAGAGGAAAAGAAAGGCCAGATCCAGACTTCCAGTATAGCCTATTCCCCATCTCCTTCTCCTTACCATAAAATATAAGACAGAAGAACCAGGCTTTAAGTAAAGGTTGAGCTTCTAATTCTAAAGCCATGTTTGCTAACAGTTTCAAAGATCAAATTAAAAAATGATTTTAGACTTAAAGAGACAGTGGTTTGAGTCCACTTGGATATATTTTCACCTAGGGATGTTGGGCAAGTTATGTAATGGCTTTAAACCCTGCATTGCTCAGAAGTCATTGCTCTGTGGATTTGCTGGAAGGATTAGACGTGGCTCAGGCTGTCTATTGGGAGACTATGATGCCTCAGACATTGGCAAGTAGGGATTGTTTTTCACTACTTATTAAACTCTCTTTTCTACATGAGAATTTGTTTGCAATGGCTAACACACTCTAGTTCACACAAGGATTTAAAATCCCAACCTAGAGCTGGGTTTTCTGGGTTACACTTTCAGCCAATCCCGGGGATGTCAGACCAGCACGGTGGCTGAGTGAGAGAAGGCCCTCGCTATCCATCCTGATGATCTAAGTTTGAAACCCAAAACCCACATGGTTGAATGAAAGAAGTAACTTCCACAAATTATCCTCTGATTTACACATGCGTGCCCACACACACACAGACACACTCAAAATAAATAGATAATCATGACAAACTGCCCTTCCTGGTCTCCATTTCTTCCATGTCAGCTCCTCCCTCTGGGAAACAAAGGAGACTTGGACCTACGAAGCCTGCGAACTCTTTAGCAGACTGGATGCTATCATGGGATAGACACAGCAGCTGACTAAGCCCCTTCTCAAATGTGAGACATACAGGTTCATAGCCCATTCCATTATATGAAACAAGAAAGCATTTCAAATGCAATTTTCAAGAAAGTGTTCACCTTTAACCTAATAATCAATTTAATAATAAATAAGTGGCCATCTTAAGTTCTGGCTATGCATCCGATGAGAGGGAGAGAAGGTTTGCAGAGCAGGAGGAAGGATGTCATCCTTGTTGAAGTACCATCCTCGTTGCCATGAAACAGTATATACTCCTGTCAGACTGGACACTGAGCACAGATGTAATGGTTTCATCTGGTGAGCTAGTCAGTTTGTTAGGCTTTTAACAAAAGATCCTTACCTGGCAACTTCATGGAAACTGAGTCACAGAACCCCATTTTAGTTTACCTCCCATCTGCTGTGGGTTTCAGACCCTTCCAAGAACATATACAGCAGCAGGATGGGTGGAATCCCAAATGGAGGTTCAACAGTCCTGGTGTAGGGAGCATAAGCGGCTGTATGACTGTGGACCCTAACATGGTTCACTGCATGGGTGTACTTATTTTGTTGCTATGACTACCAAGCCATGTATTCTAGGTCATCACAGCAATTTCTGCTCATGATGGTGACAGTCAGAGATGCTATCATTATCCTCCACCCACCTCTTCCTGTCTGTCACAGACCTGAGTGCTCACTGCCCTCAGTGAAATGCTGAGAGAAAATGCTCAGGAAACTGCTAAGAGAAAAGGCAGGTCTGAGGATTGGGTTCCAGACATGAATCTGGGATCCCATCACACTGCCTGCTGAACCTGGGATGCAATCAGACATCTAGAATACTCTTTCTTTAGATGGGTGATGTCTCTGATCTACTCATCTGAAAACTCTCCCAAATGGATCAGAAAAGATAATACGCACAGGGCTGTTGTATAAATAACTGTCCTTAGACAGTAAGGAGCAATCATCTCTGGTACGTCTCTATATTCTTCACTTTGACCAATATTTTTCTCAGTTTCTTACAGTAGCAATCATTCTTTATGGGCCACAAGATTATATTTTATTGCCTTTCCAATTAGGACTACCTCTTATGTAAAATTAATAGGATTATATGGAAATGTAAATTAATGGAAATATTATGCTAATGATTGCTCAGAGCCGTCCTCTTGAGCTCTCTGTGGAATTTAGACAGCGAAGTGCGGCTCCTCCTACAAGAGCAAGCATCCATGGAACAGAGAAGTCTTGAGGCACAGCTAATCATAAGCAATAGCTACCAACAGTACGCTGGATTTCCAGTAAATAAGAAAGAGTCGTGATGCAAGAGTTCTTTCAACCTGATGACTCCTCTTAGGGTTTTTGCTACATGTGGTTTCAGCAGTGAACAGGGAGATGAGTATGGCCCTAAGAGGTACTGGCATCAGGACACTGTGGGGCTTTATGTGGCCTCGTACATACATAGCAGAAATAGACTAGAAGACTCTCTAAAGAAAAGTATTAGGTCTTTAAGACGAGATCTCTGTCTTGTTTTCATTTTTTTGAATTTTGTAGAATTATAGTCTGTCCCAATGTCTGGACCAGCCATTAGCACTTGGTGATAATTTGTCTTTTGTAATGAATCACTCTGCACATATTTATTTATTCATTAGAGGTTTAATGATTATTTGATATGCACGAAATACTATGCAAAGTACAAAATGAAGGTGTGTGCCCTTATGGAGTTCTTAGATATGGAGGGAGATAATGAGAAGATGCTTCATCAGCATTCACAGCAGAAGGTCAGAAGATGTTCAGGAAGACTTTGGGGAGGTGAGAGTTTAGAATTGGGATGTTGAAAGATAAACAGAATTACCTTTATAGATATTAAGAGTTTTGGTAGAAGTCCTTCTACCAAAAGAATTTTCAATCTAATTTGATTTTAAGGAACATTCACAAAATTCTGAAAGGTTGAGCATTTTCCTGAGGAAGTCTCCCTTTCTTTAATCAAACATTGAGCATGCATTCCATTTATTAGACAGATAATATTTAACATCCTTGGCTTTAGATACCAGGTGCTGGCAATGCGAAAGTTAACGTGGTAAGGTCACTTCTGAGTTCCTTGAATCATCTCAGTTAAGGAGGAAGAAGGGTACTAAATAATTAAATCAACAACAGCAGAAATTGCACAGTTGCTAATAAGTGTAAGTTCATAGCCTGCTCCATGAAGTTGTGACTTTTTTTTTAACCGCAGTACCAACAGAATGATTAGAAGGTGATTAGACAGAGCAGGAAAAGGCATGATATGGTAGTAAAGAGAGGGGGAATGTAAATAGAAAGCAGTAACCACAGGGTAGAAAACCCAGGCTCAGGACAGCACAGGCTCTGGAGTACAGCAGTGGCCTGGTAGACCAGTTGTCCTGCACACTGGGTGAGTTTTCAGGCCTTCAGCAAACATTTAGCAGGACCAGGCTTTCTCTTCTTCTCCTCGGGCTTCTTCCTGGATTCTGTCCAAACAGGAGTGTTTGTGGGGAGAATGGCTGCAGCATTTTTGCCATGAGAGCAGAAAGAAACAAGTGGTCTGTAGTAGATCGTGGGCAGGAAGGGTGGTGGGATGTGTAGAGCCAGGCAGCTGGGAAGCTGGGAAGAGGCACCTCACCCTCACCAGGAACAAAGTCTATCTGCCTCCTGCTCCTGGGTGTCCTTCCTCAGGATAGTGACAGCACAGACTCTCACTGAAGCCACAGACGATGGTACGTATGATAGGGTTCAGAGTTACGATCTGAGGGGCACCGTATCCTTCATGTGGACACCTACACGAGGCTATCTAGGCACACCTCCGCACCCCCACATACGCCACTGTATGATTCCAAGGATGTTCTAGTGCAGCCATGTTAGTGCCCATTTCCCGACTAATATGTGCAATCATCTATCTAAGAAACAGGAGAAACCCATCCCCGCTTTCTTGAGTGATAACAAAATTAATTCTAAAATATAAAATATTTCCCTAGTAAGAAGAGATGTCTCCACACTCGCTGTATGAGAGTGATGTCTTCTTCGGATAGATGGAAAGTATTTCCAACTGGTTTTAAGCACTCCCATTAGTGTGATTCTCAGGAGAATTCCTATCAAAGTCAGGTGCAAACAACCAGACTCATTTACCGTCCACACAATTCAACATTGTTCGGGAAGTTACAACCAACACAACATGCAAGAAACAGAAATACAGAGTGGAAGATTACTGGAATCAAAAGGTGTGAGAAGGTTAAATACACGGGAACTTGTTAAAATTTTTAAAATGTGGTATGTGTGTGCATACACACATGTACTTGTACGGATGTTTGTGTGCATGGATACATATGTACATGTGCATATATATGTGTGCATGTTTATGTTTATACCTACATGCACATGCGTGTCTATAGATGAGTATACTTGTGTGCACATGTGGAGGTCAGGAGCTAGCCACCTTGTTTTATGAGACGGGCTCTCTTACTGGCCAGTGAGACCAAAAAAACACTTATCTTCACCTCACAGAGCATGGGTTAAGAGCATGTAGAACCACACTCAGATTTTATACACAGGCCATGGGCAGCATTGTATAGCAAGCACATGACAGACTGAACTGTATCACCAGCCCCGACTTCATCTTTTGAGGAACAAACAGACACAGTCTCAAAGGAAAGAAAGTACAGTTTACACCACTCAGGGAAATCCCCAGCTGTGCTCCATCATCAAATACCACACTTTTATTATCTAATTATGAGGATTTTTTTTATGATGAGTATTAAGCTCTTCTCTGGGGCTCCATCACTCATTTAGAATCTTGGCCTTCTTAATTCGTCCCCTTTTCTCTGTTCAGGTTTTAAAGACATGTTAGACTCTTGCAGCCTCTTTGATTAAAGTCTTTGTAAATGTCACCGTCAATTTCTTTCCACTCGGAGCTAAAAGCGTGGAGATAAAAGCAGAGTCCCTTGCTATTGGAAAGCATGTCCGTGCATGTGTGCCAGGAATGCATTCTTGCGCTGCAGTGATGGTCTCTATTCCACCAGGGCCTCACATCGGCAAAAGGGCTGTTTCTGCCGAAAATGAAAGAATCAGCTTAGATGACTTAGTTCTCAACCGAGCATCACCTGTCTTTCCTTCAGTTCTGGGGGCAGACTGCGAGTCTGTGCTTGGCAAGACAACTCTCCTGCAAATGAAGACACCTCGCCTCTGCACCCGCTCATCGCTATGCGCTTTGCAAACTGCTGTCTGTTGCCATCCGCATCACAAATATTCCTGTTACATGATCTGCTAGAGAAAGCGGACATGAGATTAGGATCAAAGCCAGCTGTACTTCTTGACTGGCTGTCGCAGCCTCATGGAGTTAACTCATATAACCGTCAGTCATATTTGATCTTTCCTTTGATTGCCGTGAAACTTAAACTCCGGGTGCCTGACAAGCACGCAGGCACTTGACGCACCTCGCCCCTTCGTGTTTGCTCCCCGAAGTTCTTCATACCATATTTGGTATTTTGTACATCATCTCACTTAGTAAAGGATGGAGCAATATACAAATATGGCTTAACTTGCACAGTTTCCATTGTATAGTAGCGCTCGTTGTCTCCCTGTATTCTGCCATCTTCGGCCTCCAAACCTGACAGTCTTGTTTTTCTCCTGTGTGTCTGTCATTCCTCAAGTCAGAATATCTTTTGATCAAAGGAACTAGCTTTAGTGGTAACCATCCCACTTGTCTACTCGGTGGGCTTTGCATGCAGCACACATTAGTTTCCACTTCCGTTCTGTTTTTCTTTTTAGCAGCAGTGGTCTCAGATGGGAGAACAGTTTTCAGAAGGACAGAAAGCCTGGCCTCTATGAATGTCTAAGTATGAGCAAGAGCCTGTGAGCTGTTAATTGCTTTCCATACCACTCCTGAAGGTAGTTCTGAGCATGGCAGGCCACACAGTCTCTTGCTAACTGAATCAATATTGAGGTTTTAAAGACTGGCTGGAACATGAAGACCCTGACGCTTCTTTCGCTGCAGGGAAGCGAAAATGGAATATTAAATATTTAAAAGTAGGTCAGACTTAATAAATGCATTTTCAAGTAACCCAGACTTTAAATTAAGCCACAGTATGGAACGCATGAATTTGAGATGATGTGTCTGCCTCCACGCCGGTCCACCAGGGAACTCTTAGTATGCCAAAATTCTATTCACACAGAAAGAGTTTTAATGCAAACTTATATGCAAAAAAAAAAACACAATAAGGGCTTAGAAAATTAAACTACCCATTCTCAATCAAGGCCAATGTGCTGGGTGGGTGGGATGCTGGCAAGAGCTGGCGTCATGGATCTGGGACATAAAACTCTCAGAAAAGTGACGTAACATGCACATACACTGCCAAGGAGACGCTGACTCAGACTGGTACCCCTCAGAAAGACAGGGCCCACCTCCATGCCCTGTGTGGAGGGGTCCCTGCCGCAGGAGATGCTGCTCTTCCTCTGTGCCTCCCTTCTCTGTGGAGGATTCTCTTCTCCAGCTACTACTAAAAGGCAGAGGGAGTGATGGAGTTGCACCCATGTTTCTGGAAGATGTGTGTTGTAACTTCTGTCATTGTTTTCTGGCATCTTTGTTATTGGCTCTGCTTCAGGAATATTTTCTGAGGAGATGCCTGGCTTTTTAATGGACCGTCTCTGTCTCTGACTAGAAAACTGAGCCTTGCCTCTGGAGTAAAATCACAGTGAACAAGGCACAAACCCATCAACCCTCCTCCAGTGCCTCTGCATCAGGACTACTCTGCCGTGATGGTCCCAGCCCCACCCACCTACTTTAATCTAGGTCACACAATGCTCAGGAAACATACCAAATTCAGTTCACTGGGGAATGGTTCAACAAGCTAACTAGCAAAGGTGCTCAGAAGTCTCCATGCAGACGTACCCACTTGGATCTACCTTCTAACCATGACCTAGCTCTGCATAGACCAAGGCCAATACCAAACCAAAGGAATCCAAATCTAAGGCCAGCAATGTACCTTGAAGGGCATCCCAGGCAATTCTGAAGTTTAAACCAGGAAGAGAATCTCTGCCTCAGAGATGGAATTGGTCTTTTACATCCTTTATAAAAATCTGCACATGGATTTTATTGCTTTATAACTTACTACTGTAAGGGGTGGTCCAACTCAATGTCACAAAAATCCACTCTTCCTAAATTAGGAATGTACAAGTCACTATTATAGTCAAGAAATAAAACAGTATTTTTGCAACCCCATCTGAAAGTCCAGAAATACACCCCCCTCTCTATTCAACTGTTTCCCTGGCCATCACTTATCAGATCTCTTCCTACAGCCATCTTGATGTTCTTCTCTGGCTCCCAGCTGTGTCTCTACTTTTGCCTCATAACCACCCATTTAAATGAACACACAAAGATAGAAATGTTGCCTTGATGTGACCAGACACCAGACAAGAACCAACTTAAAGAAGGATGGCTCCTGTTGGCTTATTTTGAAGACACTACTTTATTATGGTGGGGAAAGCATGGCAGCAGAGAGTGATTGTAAGTTGGTACTGCTTGCTCACATCTAGGTGGAACAGGCAGCAGACACAGGCCAGAAGTAAGGCAGGGCTATGAGCCTCAAGGCCCACCCCTAATGATCTGTTTCCTGTCAACACTTCCTAAGGGTTTCACATCCTTCCAGAAAATTGCCAGCTGCTGTGAACCAGCAGTTGGGGGGGGAGGTGGAATTTCAAAGTCTAAATGTAGCAATGGCGAATGGCTTACTGGTTACATTTAAGGCCTGTGTCTCACGGAGGGAGTGGATACAAGAAACTCTTTTTTTTTAACAACTTTCTTTTGCTATTTTTTATTATTTATTTAATATGTTATTATTTATTCCAAAGTTAGACATCCCCATCTTTCACAGACTCCTGTAAGACACTGGCATATTTTGACCCCATGCGGTCTGTCCTGTGTATTTCTGTGTGGACTTAAGCCAAAATCTATTAAAACTTTAAACACCAATTATACTCAAGATTATTTACTTCCTTATATCTTAGTAATATCTGGCCAATAATATATGTGAATATGTAAACAAGCGTGTCTGTGAGTATGGCATCGCGTGCTGGAAAGAGAAGGTAAGTAGAAGAGTATAAGGAAGGACTGGACGCAGAAGGACACTTTTATACACTAATGCCAAAGGGTTTTCCACTTCTTATTCAACTCTGGATTTGTTCTGTTCTGGTGATAAATAAGTCCACAAAATATATAGTCCATAATTAAAGTGTAAAATTTAATGTGAAACTTCACAGCTCCCATTTCAAATGCCAATTTTAATTGCATATAGACTCATTAGCCTGCATAGTCTTGTTAATTGTGCTGTACAACGTTTTTTATAAGCAAGATTTTTTGTAATAAAATTTATTTGTAAAATATATTTGGTTTAATAGTATGATACCCACTGTTTTCAAACAGCTTCGTCTTGCAAATATTTTAATGAACCAGTGGGGAAAGATCTAAATTGTTTTTATTGTTTTGTTTTGTTTTTTGTTTTGTTTTTGTTTTTTGTTTTTTCGAGACGGTTTCTCTGTGGTTTTGGAGCCTGTCCTGGAACTATCTCTTGTAGACCAGGCTGGTCTCGAACTCACAGAGATCCGCCTGCCTCTGCCTCCCGAGTGCTGGGATTAAAGGCGTGCGCCACCACTGCCCGGCTAAATTGTTATTTTTTTATTTATGTGTGTGAATTTCTAGGTAGGTTGGTACATGTGTTTGAGTACTAAACCCACGTATTACAAAAGAGGATATCATATCCCCTGGAGCTGGAGTCATGGGCTTTTTAAACTACCCAATATGGGTGATGGGAACAGAACTTGGGTCCCCTGCAAGATTAGTATATTCTTTTAATTGTCATTCCAGCTCACCAGTCATGATCTATGTTTGAATTGCAATGCTTTATTCAGCGACATTAGGTAGCAAGACATTATGTGACTTGAAGACAAAGTTCAGAACAAATTTAGATTTTTATCAGTTCATATTGAGCATGTGAATAACCTCGTTTAATATAAAAACGTGAGTTAAGTCTAATTATTGTAGTAATTTATAGATATTAATACAAATTCAAAGAGGACAAAAGAAGAAATAGCCTGATTACAATCCTTTGCCGTCTTTAATGATTTTATTCGAAATTCACTGTTCTTTCTACAATTTTTTACAGAAGCAAAAAAAATACATTTCTGGTGTTCAAACTATAATTCTCTCCTCTTTAATCTACCTGCCCAACAGGCACCCAACATCAGTGCAATGGGAGAAGAGTCTTGCATTCACACAGCAGAGCTGCTCCTATAACTATATCTGATGCTAGACCTGCAGTAGCCCCTGAATGTGTCACACTTTCCATCAGCGTGCACATGCCTGACTCCTACACTCAGGAGAAGTCACAGACTTAGTGAGACAGGGGTGGTACACAGCGGTGGGTTCCAGATTTGCTCACACTCTCTACCACCCAGAGCCTCACATTAGAAAGGAGCCGAGCTGACACTTTGTAGCGCCATGGAAATAAGAGCAACCTGATCCCCTGCATCCTGGGGTTCAGGCTCTGCCCTGGCCTCTACCCCCACCTCTATTTTGTGTTCTTTAAAGATTTTTGTTTGTTTGTTTGTTTTGTTTTTATTTCATATGTATGAGTGTGTTGTCTGCACGTGTGTCTACATACTATATGTGTTCTTGATGGCCTCAGGGGCCGGAAGACAACACTCATTCCTGGAGTCGGAGTTAGAGAAGGTTGTGAGCTGCCGTGTCAGAGCTGAGAACACAGCAGCCTTAATGCCTGGGCCATCTCACCATCTCCTCTGCCTCTTCTGTAGTCATTCCCTCACTCGAAGTTTGCAAGAGACTTCTTGAAATGTCCAAGATTCGCCAACCTCTCCCCTAAGGTTATAAAGCACTGATCAGATGTCAGTCAAGACAAGGCTCTTTGGAGGTGCTGCCTGCAAGATGGGCAGTGACGGGATATAGTGCAAATTCTAATTGGTTGTAACAATAACAACCCAGGGTCAGATATTAAGGGGTAAAAACTGGAAGATCAGAGAAGCAGAGCAGCCAGCCACTAGTTTTTACCTCTACGAAATCCTCAGACCAAACGGAGTATCCTGTCTCTACAAGTGCTCAGACTGCATGGCTTTTCTATGAAACCTCAGACTGAACTCTGAGTTCCTGTCTCCTCCTGCCGTATATTCCTCTCTCTGCCCACCCATATCCCTTCCCATCTCCCCCTCCCTAGTGCTGGGCTTAAACGCATGAACCACCACCATATGGCTGTTTCTCTTTTAGACTGACTCAATCTCATATAACCCAGGGTGGCCTTGAACTCACACAGATCCCTCTGCCTCTGACTCCAGAGTGCTGAGATTAAAGGGGTGCGCCACCACTGCCTGTCCTCCATGGCTTACTAGTGTGGCTAGCTTCGCACTCTGATCTTCAGGCAAGCTTTACTTGTTAAAGCACAAACACCCATGGTCCTGTAAGCAACCCTAAGAAACATGCTGGTTCATTCATTCAGGCATCATTGCTTTATTCTGTTTGAACGAGAGATGTTTGCTTTTGTTTCCTCCGGACCAGCCTTGCAAGATCCTCTGATTAGCACTTCCTGTTTATCCATCAACATGGAGTTCCTCCTTCTGACATCATCACCCTAGAAGGAACCTCCATTGTTGGTCCTTCGAGTCTCAGTCCCAGCCTGCACTCAGTCCACCTGCGTCCACCATGGCCTCCTTCCCCCGAGTGAAGCCGTGGGTGAAAATGAGTCTGGGCGTACTGTGAGGTGAGAACAGCAAACCCTGGTATGAACTTCACCTGACTCTCACATCACATCACCTAGGGGCAAAGTTCATTCTTCAGTGAGCACATAGAGACCCTGGACCACAAGACCAGACAAGAAGTGAGCATGTTTTCCACACTTAACAAATTAACCTTGTAATTCTCAGACAGAGCTAGTGAATCAAATTCTTGAGAGATGTATACATGTGTTGATTCACTCAGTGAAGTGTTGTGGAGCCCATCCTCGTGTTGGGGATTTTTTTTAGTCTCAAGGATATTGCCTACAATTCAAAAACAGCATGCTCCCCCCATGGACCTTACATCCTTGAGTTTGTTCTAACCCCAGACCAGTTCAGGATTCTCCTCAGCATTCAAAACAGCAGGGATCAGAGTTGGCGGTTTGCTCAGCTTCTTCTGGAAACAAGCACAAAGGTCAAATCACATTTTGATTTGAGGGGAAAGCTTTATGGAATGAAGATTTTTTTTAAATCAAACCAAGTGAAATTGAAATCTTTCTTTAAAAGCAAAAAGTCTGAGTTGCAGCCTTCATACATGAAAGGGTGTAGTTGTTTATAGCTCAGCAAAGAAGCCATAGGTCAGAAGAACCCCTGATGAAGAGAAAGGCCAATTCCCCAGTGTAAAGAGCAGAGGGACTCAGAGGGCCCCACTGCTGGCACAGTTCATTTTGCCATGGTGACACTGTCCTGAGCATCACCAAGAGGTGAGCTGGGGCACAGGTGTGCGCAGGTATGCAAATGATGGGCTGAAGGTGTCCTGGGTGAGTCCACTGTCACAACCTGTCCTCCACACTATCACTCAGCGGGGTGGGGACAGCAGCTGCGGTGGCACTGCAGGGCGAGGTGTCCTGCAGAGCTCTGAGACCACGGCTGTCACTCAAGGACTCATTAGCAGTGGAAGGGAGTCAGCGAAGCTTGTTGTGTTGTCATCACGCCGGAGAGGGTTGGCTGCAGCCCAAATTAGCTTGCTTAGGGAGTGTGAATCAAAATGACATGTAATCTGACTGTTAATGAAAATTTCCTCTCGCTTCAGGCTTCCAATTCCATCCAGAGAGCTGTCATCTGAAGACATGATTCATAGTCTCTTTCCTCTCTCTCTCTCTCTCTCTCTCTCTCTCTGTCTGTCTCTCCTCTTCCCTCTCTCCTTCCCTCCCCCCCTCACTTTACTTGCATTTCAAGTTGACATAGGATGTAAAAATAAATTTTAACCAGCAGTGCTGGAGCAACTGTTGTGGATTGGATTTCACGGCTGAGTCAGTGGATTACAAAACTGACACGCCCCTGACAGGGAGGAAGATTCTAGGATAGAAGCAGGGTTGTTGTCATTCTGGATCTGTTTATGAGAAAAAAAAAAAAGCTTCAGTCCCAAATGTAGCTACTTTTCTTAAAGATCAAAATACATCACATGAAATTCTTAAAAAAGAAAGAAAGAAAGAAAAGAAAAAGAAAAAAAGACAAAACTAATTAAAATAAGGCACATATCCGTGGTTCAGAGTAAAAGACCAATCGCCACTGTTAGTGAGATGGCATTTGTGTAGAATCCTATGCTATAACACAAGGAGAGGACCACGCACTATAACGAGGTACCTACCATGTACTTACAAAGGCCTCTGCCAAACTGCCTGATATCAAGTGTACTTACCTTCTGTCATAGAAGAATTTTGATGAAAAGCAGAGCAAAGTCTACGGATATAGCAAGAAACTGTATGAATGCCCGTCAACACCTTCTGATTGCTTGAAGTCCCCAGGGGATATGTCAGAGAGCTAGTATTTCTCAGGAAGTTAAAGTCGAGGGAAAAAATCTCTTTGACAGGGAAGGAGCCCTGGGCTGGACTGGAAGTTCCCACTGCAGTGTGTATGAAGGGAGCTATAGGAGAACCCAGTCCTTGTTCCACCTTCTGTGAATGTGGCGAGGTTGGGATCTCAGGCTAGGAACCTCTAAGTGGCTATGCCATAACTGAGGCACACATATTCCCCAAAGATCCTAAGACATGGAAAGATACTACCTCGATTATTATTAGACTCAGTATTTAGCAACATAGGGCCTCATTGAATAAATGGGACCTCCTGAGACTGAGAAGCTTCTGTAAAGCAAAGGACACTGTCACTAAGACAAAAAGACAACCCACTGACTGGGAGAAGATCTTCACCAACCCTGCAACTGATAAAGGTCTGCTCTCCAAAATATATAAAGAACTCAAGAAACTAGGCCATAAAAGGCTAATCAATCCAACTATAAAATGGGGGCACTGAGCTGAACAGAGAATTCTCAACAGATGAAGTTCAAATGGCCAAAAGACACTTAAGGTCATGCTCAACTTCCTTAGCGATCAGGGAAATGCAAATCAAGACAACTTTAAGATACCATCTTATACCTGTCAGAATGGCTAAAATATAAAACACCAATGATAGCCTTTGCTGGAGAGGTTGTGGAGAAAGGGGTACACTCATCCATTGCTGGTGGGAATGCAAACTTGTGCAACCACTTTGGAAAGCAGTGTGGTGGTTTCTCAGGAAATTCGGAACCAACCTACCCCTGGACCCAGCGATACCACTCTTGGGAATATACCCAAGAGATGCCCTATCATACAACAAAAGTATATGCTCAACTATGTTCATAGCAGCATTGTTTGTAATAGCCAGAACCTGGAAACAACCTAGATGCCCTTCAATTGAAGAATGGATGAAGAAAGTATGGAATATATACATATTAGAGTACTACTCAACAGTAAAAAACAAGGACTTCTTGAATTTTGCATACAAATGGATAGAAATAGAAAACACTATCCTGAGTGAGGTAAGCCAGACCCAAAAAGAGGAACATGGGATGTACTCACTCATATTTGGTTTCTAGCCATAAATAAAGGACATTGAGCCTATAATTCGTGATCCTAGAGAAGCTAAATAAGAAGGTGAACCCAAAGAAAAACATATAGGCATCCTCCTGAATATTAACCTTCTCAGGCGATGAAAGGAGACAGAGACAGAAACCCACATTGGAGCACCGGACTGAAACCCCAAGGTCCAAATCAGGAGCAGAAGGAGAGAGAGCATGAGCAAGGAACTCAGGACCGCGAGGGGTGCACCCACACACTGAGACAATGGGGATGTTTTATCGGGAACTCACCAAGGCCAGCTGGCCTGGGTCTGAAAGAGCCTGGGATAAAACCGGACTCTCTGAACATAGCAGTCAATGAGAACTACTGAGAACTCAAGAACAATGGCAATGGGTTTTTGATCCTACTGCACGTACTGGCTTTGTGGGAGCCTAGGCAGTTTGGATGCTCAGCTTACTAGACCTGGATGGAGGTGGGTGGTCCTTGGACTTTCCACAGGGCAGGGAACCCTGATTGCTCTTTGGGCTGATGAGGGAGGGGCACTTGATTAGGGGAGGAGGAGGGAAATGGGAGGCGGTGGCGGGGAAGAGACAGAAATCTTTAATAAATAAATAAATATTTAGCAACATAAATAAAACTTTTATTAAGTGCTGGAAGGTCGCCTCTCTAAGAGAAAGGAGACATGGAGCTCACTCTTGGTTCCATAATAATTAGCAAATCTGGGAAATCTTGGACCTATCACCTGTTCTTCAGCCTAGCTATTATATGAGAAGCACATACCAATGCAGCAATCTCTTCAGAGTCCTGTCATTTTCACATCGTATCAAGTATGATCTATTCTCTACATGTTGAACTGTTTAAGGAGTCTGTGTATAAAAGGAAGCTTCTCTGATAAGAGTTGAGAGATTCCATAATCCGTGGATAGTTAATTACTACAGAGGGCAGTTAATTTCTATATCTAGTTGTCAGAGTCACAATACCAGGTTCTCCCCTATACCTAGCCCAACATAGGCTTTTGACCCAGGTAACAATACCAGAAATTAATTCAGTCATGTGGAGAGGGCTTTAAATCCCATCATAAAGTAGTCGGTGGTTCTTCTAACGTTCAGGCTGCTCTTGTGCTGGTGGCACTGTTTTACCTGACTAGTCATTGTAGCTCCCAGGTTCATAGCTTCGTAAGGTTATTGAATATTTCTCTACTCCAGCAGTATAAATAGAACTTCATGGAATAGGTAAAATGTTTGAATATATGTAGATGATGATGAAGATGACAGATAGA
>JABTXL010007734.1:22623694-22730058 GCA_025134845.1 Neodon shergylaensis
AGAGAGAGAGAGAGAGAGAGAGAGAGAGAGAGAGAGAGAAAGATAGAATCATGTCCTTTGACCCAAGGCTTAGGAGTCTTTGTGAAGGAGGTGGCATACATATTGTAAGAACCAGAAGTAGTAGACCCTGACACCATTATTTATTGCACACAGACACTCACCGCAGCTAGAGATGTATGAAGAAGATCTGTACCAGATCAAGTTAGTCAAAGTTCCAGCATGGTCAGAGCAGGACTCTGGGAAATTCCACCTCTAGCTGATGAGATACTGGCAATTGGTGACTGCACGGGCAGGAACGGTCACTGTTCTTCTGGGGTGCAGCCCCTGGAAGCCTACATGCCCTCTCCCTCCATGTTCGTATGGGCAACACTAAGTGAACTGGGTGTCTGTGTGAGAGAGAGAGCACATAAAAGTAAGTAGGAGAAAGTCATAAAGAATGGGGGAGGAGTAAGAGAAAAGAGAAATGGAGATAAATTTGATCAAAATACGTTATATTCATTTATGAAATCCTCAATAAAAAAGAAAATGAATCAGTGTGAATAGTGATGTTGTCATGCTTTTTCGTGTGCCAGGAGGATGAAGACACTCCAACACGGCTTCCTTTTATGCCGCTTACTATTGCTGCAAGCATTACCTTTAAAGTGAAATGAGCATCGACATATCAGTTGACACAGAAACACAAGCCACTCAGCAACAACCATATCTGTTTGATCCCATGGAAATGTCTTCAGCCACGTGGGCTGCTGCACTAGGAAGTTCAGGCATCTCAGGTTGCTCCCATAACACTTACCTGAAAACACACCAGCACACTCTTTGCTACATTTACTCCTTATTTGTTTGTGTGTGTCGGGACATGAAGTGTATCCACACTCATAGCCCACGAGTACAGGACAGCCGAGTGAGTCAGTTATCTCCTTTGGCCTCGTGAGTGTGTGGCACTGATCTCAGGTTTGGTGGTGAGTGACTTTACTAAGTCAACTCACTGACTGGACACATGTGTTTAAAGATGTTTTCAATTGTGGTCCATTTGAAGAGAGGGTTTCAATAATGAGGCGAAAAGAAAGCATTTTGTCAAGGCAGCTTTGACTGTATTGTCAGTTGACACTTCTAGAGAAATTTTAGAATTATAGAAAAGTCGAGAAGGAAGTTCACAGGCATGAAATCACATTGTCACATCAGCTAATCAATTCATGGTGCATGTTTGGGGTTTGAACACCTAGCTAAAGAAGTGTTGGTCAAGTATTTTACCCTTTCTCTGAAGTCCCCACTCTGTGCTTGGGGATGAGGGACCTCTCCATGTCCATGGTGATGTGTAGGGAGGTTATGATCTCTTCATCAGGTCGAATAGCTATAGAAAATACCGTAGCTCTTCCGCATGGTGGCAGCTCTCCTTCCTATTCCTTCATTTATTGTTTATTTATATCTCCAAGGACTTTGAGGTGTTTATCTTGCACTTTGCATTATAACTGTATTCTTCCTTACTTAGTCCTTTGCTTGTTTTTCCAGTTTCACTGGTTGGGTGCTCTTTCTGTTGTTCTAGATTTCCCCCTACTCCCTTTGGTGACTCAACACCAAATGAGTTTCTGGGTTTTAAAACTTTCTGTTCTCGGACACTATTATGTGCTTCAGATGCTCTTTCCATATACCTTGCCCCAGTGTGCCAGCCATTTTCCCTCAGAAACTCTGACTTCTCCTTAGAGAATGGTATTGGGAACTGTAACCCAAGTAGTAGGTATGGTATGTTCTTGCCCCTGGATGTTTGCTCATGTAGCCCAATGGAGCCGACAAAGAAAGACATGTATGTACATCTGACCTGTATACCTACACACATCTGCCTGCTCACACACCTCTGTCTGTAACTGGTTACGCGTGAATCCTTCCAGGTGTCTCTGAGCTTAATCAATTATCACAGAACTCCATCCAGCCTCCCCATCTTACACATCTCTCAGTTCCCACTTGGACAGTGTGAAATTGGGCTTTCCCCCTCTGCCACTCATTTCCTTAATTGCTCAGCTCCAGCAAGCAGAGATCACTAGTCAGTTGTCATCCAGGCCCCAGCGGGAAGCAGTGCCGGCAAGGAGAACATGGTTGGAGATTCCCCTCCACTCCCTTCACTGTTTCAGTCTCCTGACACTTCCACAGTCAGGGAGGCCAACGCTGCTCTCCAGACTCTGTTCCCCACATCTTTTTGTATGTTTCTGGTGACATGAAGTTCTTTAGTTAACAGGCTGTGAGCATTTCTGCAGTGCCACCACCTTCCCAATTAATATTCTGCTCCTCGTGCAGTGAAGCTCGCTCTGCTTGATACGCATCTTTATAGTTTGCCTGGTGCGTGACGTCAGGATTCACCTCAACAGAAACACACAGAACATCTGTGTCTCTCATCCCACTTCTCCCCGGGCTAACGCTGACGGGCTTCTGATATCCAGCGAGATGCAACACGTTAAAGGTAGCGCCACCGTAGACAGGACAGTTGTATCTCCGGAAATCGCCGATTCTTCTTGGTTCTCAAGGTATGGCTGGCTGCTGCTGATGTAATAATTGTGTCAACTGAAAACCACAGTCTCCCTCTTTCTGGCATGTTGAAGAATTGCCACCATAGAATGTACAGTCTTACAGACTGACTTCTGTCAGTTTACAATATATCAGATTCATCAGATCCTCCATGATGCTCCATTTGAACTGCCATTCAAATGTTTACTATTTTAGCTTTGAGCCGTTATTTCTCAGCCCAGAGTTCATCCTCATGGTAGGATTTTTAATTTCTATGACCTTTGGCCAGTTATAACGAAGGCTGTGATAATCATACGCGTTCAGACTTTTTGGAGCATAAGTTTTTTAGATCAGTTAAGTAAAGGTCAAAGGCACAGCTTTTCATTAAATAGCACAGACATGCTGAGAGCTGTGTGGGACCCCACCCAAGGAGCTCCTAAGGTCGGGCTGTCACTGTCCAGCTCACGGTCAGGAATGCCTACAGATCCCCATCTTCATCAGGATTTGAGGTTCATCAGGGTTTTTGTCTGTCTGTTGGTCGTTTTAGTCAGTCTATGAGTTTACAGAATTTTCCCTTTTATCTAATTTCCCGCCCTAGTAATGAATACCGCTGCTGTCTTTTTCTAGGTCTCTCCATATCGCCTCTCCTGAGCTATGTGTCCCTGCATTTTAACCATTTTAATTACTTACTGTTTTCCCCTTGTGTTTTAAAACTTCTATAAATATTTTAGTTACAAGTGCTTTACCATTTTTTTATATGTATAACATCTCTTAACTTGTGGCTTGATTCTTTTCACAGTATTTTTCACAGAGCAGAAAATTGCGAATTGTGAAAAATTCAGTCCAGCATATTTCTCAATAAACTAAACTATTGTTGATCTTAAATTTACTGACCAACTCAAGTTTTCTCTCACGTTTGATCTTATAAACTTTACAGCCCCCAGTTTTCAGATCTATGGTAAGATGATCTTGCGAAACTGTGTGGGATAAAGATCTAGAATTGGGTGGGGGGGGTGGGGGATTTTTTTCCAGCATTGCTCACAGCGTTCTTTCCCTTAAGCCTTGCACTGTCAGGACAGGATTTGACTGCGTGCATTGCTGAACTCTTGATTCTGCACATTGATCATGTTACTGTGTTGCCCTTGTCCTGGCTATACCAGGCTATGTTGATTAACGCAGCTTCACAGTAAGTCTCGAAGTCATGTAGTGTCTTTCTTCCAATATATCTGTTCTTCTGTAGTGGAGTGCTAGCTGCCCTGGGGGTTTAGTCATTTTTGAAAACTTTAAAATCAGTTTTTCATTATTTAGAAAATGCTTGCCAAGATTTCAGTTGGAATTTCATTGACGCAATTGACCAAGCTTGCAAGAACCAACATCTTAACAGTATGGATCCTTACAATTCAAGACCTATTCCTTCATTTATTTAGATATTCTTTGATTTTTACTTTCGGGGAGTTATAATTTTCTTCCTATAAATCTTGCACATAACTGATTTTAGTAAGTCAACGTATGAATGAGGGAGTGTCCCCCCAACATTGTTCTTTGAAAGAAGACATGAAGATTTGATGCAATTCTGCTGAAATACTTGATAGAATTCACTTTGGCTGCTTTGCTCTCAGAAGGCCGTCTATGATAGAGTCACTTGCCTCAAAGGGCACAGACACACACATCACCTACGCCTGCCTTGGCAGTTTGTTCTTTCGAGAATTTGATCTAGTTCATCTGTGGTCAAGTGCATATACCTAAAATCACTGTAGTAGTCTGTTGTCTTTCCACGACCATGGAACTCCACTAGCTACAGTCGTTTTTTTCTGCTCCGAGCAGTTTATATCCTGTTTACTCCGTGGTGAGCTTGGTCACAGCTTTTTCTATTTGATGGTTTGTCTCCCAAAGCAAGCTTTTAGTTTCTTGTCCTATTTCTGTCTTCTCAGTTTCATCAATTTTAACTTCAAATTTTCTTTCTTTCATCCTTTCTTTCCTTCTTTCTTTCTTCTGCTTGGTAGTCTTTAAGTTTTCTGTGTCCTATGATTTTCTCAGATGCAAGCTAAGATTCAATGTGGGTATTTTCTTTTTTTTCTAATGCAGGCATTTAATGCCATAAACATATTCTTTCATCCTTCCTTCCTTTTGTTCCTTCTTTTGGTAAGCATTTGTTCCTTGGGGGAGTGGGTATTAGAGACACCGTTATGTGGGGATAGATTCCTTCATGTTTTGTTTTTCTGAAGTTTCAGTCCCATTTATGATTTCTCTTTTTTTTTCTCTTGTAAACCAATAAGTTTGATGTGCTTGGTCGCAGAAACATGAGCAACAGTGACTACCTCACTGAAGAAAATGCCTCTCCCTCTCCTGTCAATTATTAAATTTTTCCTGCTTTATCTTCCTTGGCTACCACCGAAGGACGATTTTGCTTGGTGTGGTGCTGTCCTTTGTTCTTTCATCATTTTATTTATTTAACTCTATTCTCTTTTTGTCAAGAACTCTGCCCAGTCCCTGATCTTATTGTTCTAAATTAAAACATTTTCATTTTCTGAAGTTTAAATTTGACAAGGTACAGATGCTTTACATGTCTGTCTAGTACTCCAAGTTTCCTGGATCCATGATAATTTGTTATAGATTATTAATTTTAGAAGATCATCATGTGCTATTACATAAAATATTTTGGATCCCATTTTTTCCATTTCTTCTGCTTTGACTATTCTGTTTACCATATGTTACAGCTGTTGGCCACTGTTATTTTCCCCTTTGAAGCTTTGTCTTTATTGTGTAGTTGCTTTTGGTCATAGTGTTTTATTTTAGCAACAGAATATAAATAAAAATATCTACTATCTCCATCAACACTCCCCATTAAATACTCATCATAGTGATTCTTAAGTTTCGTCTGTGGCCAATAGTTCAGTCTTTCCTGGCCTGTAAGGCTCAGGTCACAGACATCTCCCTGCTGAACCAGAGAGTTCCCTGAAGGTCAGAGGTTAGGGCTACACTGTCCTAGCAGGGGTTCCTGGAGACTTCAAGGTCAGCTGGCCACGCTCAGCCTCCAGCAGGGCCTCACAGTTCCAGCATGGTGTCCTAGTGTCTCCTTGCTTCAGAAGTCCTGTGATCAACAATTCACCTGTACCTAGAATGCTCTGGAGTGGCCTGTCTATCTGCATTCCAGGGTCTCTCTTTACTCCTTGACTTCATTTCTCTCCTAAGTGCCAAACTGCATCACTGATGTTCCTGGCTCCTTTCCTGTTATTATGAAGCAAGTGCTGACTTCCAAGCTTATTCTCTGTTGGCACTAGCTCTACCTTTATTTTTAGACTCCATAGTAATAAAGCAATCCGACATAATTTTATTATAATGTACCTTAGATTAAAACTAAACATGTAAACATGAAACTTTAATTAGCTAAGTATTGCTGCATAATCAGCTTTTTATGTGAGTTCTCCTTTATCAACTATGTAGTCTTATTTGGACAGCAGCATAGTTTAATCCTCAAAATAATTTTATTTTCTTTATTTTCTTTTATTTATTTATTTATTAAAGATTCCTGCCTCCTCCCTGCCACTGCCTCCCATATCCCTTCCCCTCCCCCAATCAAGTCCCCCTCCCTCATCAGCCCAAGAGCAGTCAGGTTCCCTGCCTTGTGGGAAGTCTAAGGACCTCCCACCTCCTTCCAGGTCTAGTAAGGTGAGCATCCAAACTGCCTAGGCTCCTACAAAGCCAGTACGTGCAGTAGGATCAAAACCCAGTGTCATTGATCTTGACTTCTTAGCAGTCCTCATTGTCTGCTATGTTCAGCGAGTCCGGTTTTATCCCATGCTTTTTCAGACCCAGTCCAGCTGGCCTTGTTGAGTTCCTGATAGATCATCCCCAATGTCTCAGTAATTTTAAAGTGATTAATTTAACCGTTTAGACAATAGTGCAGATTTAGCCATCAAGCTCCAGTGCCAAACTCACAGGTCCCTTCCCTGTTCAATGTGCTAGGGTTGTCTTGTCGAGCGTGAGCTGTTTCTTAGATGGTGTGCTTTATTTTAAAACTAGCCTAGCCTTCTTTTCTTTTTCTTGCTTGTATTGAGGTTGTTAACTAAACCCTACAGTGTGTGACTGAGCAGAAGTCCTGACCAAGAGTGGTCTTCCTTCAATCCCAGGCTTCAGAAACAAGCATTCAGGTTTGGCACATACTTAGGTAGCTCTAAGACTCAAAGCTCTCTCCATCACGTGAAGAAAGACGCCTTCCTGATCCAGCTCTCAACGCTGCCTCCAGAGGATGTGAGGTGGGAATCGTTAGCTCTGTGGGTCTCTTCATTGATCGTAGACATCAGTCCCGCGGCTTTCATCTGGTCACGTCCTGCCACCTGATTTGTTGCTTTGTTTGTAATTACTGCACCTGTGTCCATGAAGCGCTGCCTCCAGCCTGGAATGGTTTTCTTCTTCCCTGGACTGTCTGTCTCTCTGTATTAGGGAGATGATGGCCTCGTGAAGTGGCCAGAGATGGACTCATACGCAGTGGTTATTTCTGCTGTCTGTGATAGAATGAACTTTAGCAACTTGTAAGTGCTTGTACCTCGTCGGGATATTTCTTCGTATGTATTTTTGGTTTATGGTTTAGCCTTATATCACTCTGACTGGAAATGTCAGCAGTACTAATTCACTTTCTTTAATAACTAGGAACTAATGGGTTTTTAAAAGTGAATTTTCATAGCAGTTTTTTTTAATTGCCAGTTTTACTCAAGCTATCTAGTTAAAGCACTTCTCAAAATATCCCTTAACCAATAGAACTGCTTTTATATCATAATTTGGTATAATTTCTCCATTTCCTGACATGGCTAATCTTTTATTTTTCTCATTTGTTTATTTGTTTCAGTTTGATCAGCCTGGCTAGGCAGTGAAATTGATCTTGGTCAGTCAACTTATTTCCAGAGGTCTACTCTATTGTTTAGGTTCTTCTGCTGGCGATACATTGTCTCCCTTCTGTTTGTCCCTGGCTCTGCTAGGTATCAGAGCCTGGGTATCTTTATGTGTTGTGTTTTGCATAAGAGATCTTCCTAAAAACGACCATCATCGAGGGAGCAGAGAGACTATAAAAGTCAAAGGATAAGGAAGTTTGCGATGAGATAGTGTCTCCTAGAAATTCTCCTAGAAATGTCAGAAGCTACACTCAGGAAGTCTCACCAACATGGACACCTAAGCACGGACCAGAACAAGGACAACACCAGTGAATACACTAACACTGAAGGGAGTAAGTTCAGAAGGCCTGAGCTGTTGTCAGGGAACTACAGGTAACTACAGAACAGGGAAAGTGGGGAAAGAGTCTTATATATTTAGATTATAAGCACACACACACACCCCAGAAGCTAACGAAAAATCGTCCATACGTTTGATTAAGAGAAAAGGGAAAGAGTCCATAGGTGAGGTCGCAAGGAAAAAAGGAAAGAGGGAAATGATGTAATTATAAAAAAAATTTAAAAATATATATTAAAAAAACCACCAAGTGTTATCAACCTCCTTCTCACTGCAGAGTGGGCAGCTTTTCAGAGGGTGACATGTTATAGTTTTGCTTTCATATAATTAAAAATATTTTCCAATATTTTCACCAAGAATTTTTTTGACACAGGTCATTTTGAAGTCTGTCATTTCCAAGTTTTGGGGATAGCGATATATCATTATGCTGTCATTTTCAACAATATCTCAAATGATCTCAGAAAATATGATATAAAGAATTTAGCCATTATAATTAACTAAGGTGGTAGGGTTATATTTGCTGCTTTCAAAGTAATGTTTGTCTTATTTCTTTGAAAAGTTCATACAATATCTTTTAATCCAACCCTCTGCCAACTAGTCCCAGATTCTCATGCTCTTCCCTAAGCGCTCAGCATTGTGTTCTCTTCTTACAAGGTTTTGCTTTCATTTATCTTTCCAGATCAAGAAACAATCTAAGCTGGGTGTGATAACACACCTCTGGAAGTGCAGCATTTGAAATGCGGAGGCAGGGAAATGAGTTAGAGGTTATCTTTGGCTGTGGACTGAGTTTGAAGGCAATTTGGGCACATAAGAACATTTTCAAAGAAGAAGAAGGAGAAGGAGAAGAGAAGAGGAGGAGGAGGAGGAGGAGGAGGAGGAGGAGGAGGAGGAGGAGGAGAAGGAGAAGAAGAAGAAGAAGAAGAAGAAGAAGAAGAAGAGAGAGAGAGAGAGAGAGAGAGAGAGAGAGGAAAAGGGGAATAATTTAGCTGAGAAATACCCCATATGCACAAGAACCATCACCATGCACCACCCTTGTTGGTAGAGTTGTTTGAACCCTCTGTACTTGTACTGATTTACTGACTGACTGTCCTATGAGTAATCAAGTTTAGGTATGGACTATATGTACAAAGTTACCTGCTTCACCCTATTTCTCGGTGTTCATGCACACCAACCAACATACCATGCACTATTTAACCCACTCTGTCTTATTTCACCGTGTGTATACACACCAGCGTACACTTTATTTCACCGTGTGTACACATACACCAGTGTACCATGTGTTAGTTTATACTCTACAGTCTGAGACAGTGGTTGGCTCAGGAAATGACTTGGCCAGATACAGATACAGCCATGTTGATGTCTTTATTCGGCATCATTATTAAGTTGTCTCTTATCCCATCTCCTGTGTGAGCCTGTGTATGCTGTGTTTATACTAGCATTTGTCTGCTGTGGCGTTTTCCTTGTAGGCAGCATACACCATAGTCTTCCAGTTAGCCAAGCTGGTCATCCCTACCTGTAGCTACAGTCTTCACTCACACAGCAGGGGTCTCACAGGTTTTTTAAAGTGGGCTATGCACCTATCATCTCTCATTCCTCCATCTGTTTTCTCTTTTCTGTCCTTTTTTTTTAATGATCAAACTTTCGATTGTGTTGGATTCTTAATAACTATTACTATTTCTTTGCAACTTCAGAATCCTTTTGTCAATTACATTTATTGATTGATTGATGGATTGTGTGTATTCGTGTGTGTCTGTGTGTCTAGGTCAGAGGACAACAGGGAGTCGATACATTTTTCTAATTGAGTGCTTCCTAGTTTCTTTGCCTTGTCGGTCAAAAAAGAGACTCAAAGAAATTTGAGTTTATTCTAATTTGTGCAGATTTCTCATGCAAATTGTCAGCTGACCTGTCATTTACCATGCCCTGTGTGTTAGTAGAAATGATGTGTTTCTAGATCATTGACACGAATTTTCTTTCAGGTGCACATCTTCCTGGCTTCCATTGATTCAGCCTCTTCTTTGTTGACCTTCTTGCCTAAACAACTTGCCTCATAGTGGTGTTCTAGATAAAGCCCTTTGCTCTTGTATGGAACTTAATCCCTTATTTGCATTCATTAATACTTGCTTTACATGCTTGCTTGCTCTGAGCTGGGTGCGTGTATGATAAAAATTGTTTCTTCTTGCAGAACTGACATTACATAATAGCCTCCCTTATCTCTTTATTATATGAGTTTTAAAATCACCTCATTTCATGGAAATATAACTGCTCATGTGACTCTTTGATTTAATTTACACAAAATACTTTATGTCTTTAGGACTTTGTACTGCAAAGTTCTTGTCTTACAGCTCAGGCAGAGACGCAAATGGTAGAGAATGAAAAAATCTAGGTGACAGAACTCCATTGAAATCCACCATTCCTACCTGAGCCAGTGACCTCCACAGGAGCAGACCTGAACCTCCATAGGAACAGGCCCAAATGACATCCGAGATTGCAGAGCAACCTCTGAAAGCACCGAGTGACCTCCGGAAATGGTGAGTGACTTCCAGGGTGACGGAAACCTTGGCCCTGACTGCACAACGAGGAGCAACCGTCTAAACCTTGAATTCACTGCCACCTGAAACGGGATCACCAGAGACACAGCCCCAAATATACCAATCAGAGGAAAAAATGAGTAGACAAGGTAAGAACACACTCAACACCACAAAGAGCTACACAACATCAACAGAAACTAGTGGCTCTGCAACAGCAAGACTTGAACAACCCAATACAGATGAAGCAGAAGAAAATGACATAAAAAGTAACTTTAGGAGACTGATTGAGGCCCTTAAAGAGGAAATGAAAAATTACCTCAGAGAAATAGAGGAAAAGACAAACAAAAAATTGAAAGAAATCAACAAATCTCTTAAAGAAAACCAAGAAAAAACAATGAAACAAGTGAAAGAAGATATTCAAGACTTGAAAATCAAAATAGAGACAATAAAAAAAACAAACAGAGGGAATTCTGGAAATAAAAAATATGGGAAAATTATCAGGAACCACAAATGCAAGCATTACCAGCAGAATACAAGAAATGGAAGAGAGCATCTCAAGCATTGAAGATACAATAGAGGAAGTAAACTCATCAGTCAAATAAAACATTTAATCTAACAAAAGCTTACCACAAAATATCCAGGAAATATGAGACACTATGAAAAGATCAAACCTAAAATTCTACCAAGAAACTTCTACAACTCATAAACACCTTCAGTAATGTAGCATGATACAAGATAAACTAAAAAAAAAATCAGCCCTTCTTTATATAGATGATAACTGGGCTGAGAAAGAAATCAGAGGAACATCATCCTTCACAACAGCCACAAATAAAGTATCTTGGAGTAACTCTAGCCAAACAAGCAGAAAACCTGTATGACAAGAACTTTAAATCTTTTGAAGAAAGAAATTGAAGAAGACACCAGAAGTGAAAACATCTTCTATGCTCTTGGGTAGGTAGAATTAGCATAGTAAAAATGGCAATTTTACCAAAAGCAATCAACAGATTCAATGCCATGCCCATCAAAATCCCAGAAAAAATTCTTCACAGACCTCAAAAGAACAACAATTAACTTCATATGGAAAAGCAAAGTAACCAGGATAGTGAAAACAATCCTGTACAATAAAGAAACTTCTGAACAATCCCTGACTTCAAACTGTACCATAGAGCTACAGTAATGAAAACAGCCTGGTATTAGCATAAAAACAGACAGGAGGTCCATTAGGACTGAATCAAAGACCTGGATATCAATCCACACACCTACAAACACCTGATATTTGACAAAGAATCAAAAAATATAAAATGGGAGATGCGGCGGAGAGGCCTGGCAGGCGCGCAGATGCGGCGGAGAGGCGCAGCGCAGACGCGGTGGAGAGGCGCGGCGCTGACGCGGGATGGTCCAAGCATGAAACACTGAAGCCCACACTGTAAGTAGATCATCCCACTACAGTTGAGCCAAGTGCAAAACACAATCAAGAATAGGATTTGGGGGACAGGCACGGTGGCAGACGCAAGTGGCGGGACGGGCGCACAATAAGGAGAGCAGATCGCCCCTCTTCAATTAAATCAAAGAGGTAGGCCTTTTGTTAGCGAGGTCACTGGCAAACGGGGAGCCTGGTCCTGTGCCTGAAGACCCTTCTGAGAGGTGAGAGGGTTCTTGGCCCGTGGCAGGAGCCAGGAAACAGAGCGAGGGCATTTTGTAAGTGGAGCCCTTGGCAAGCTGGGAAACCTGATCCGGTTTTAAAAGACCCATTAGATAGCATCGATAGGAGGAGATGGGCAGGCGCCAAGGCAAGAATTCACCCAATAATCTGAAAAACATGAAAACACCAGAACCCAATGATATTACAACAGAAGTATTTGAACACCCTAACACAGAAGAAGCGGAAAAAAATTGACTTTATGAAAGCAATAGAGTCCCTTAAACAACATGTAAAAAACGCCCTTATAGAAATGGATGAGAAGTATAACAAAAAGTTTGAAGAAATGAGTAAATACGTACATGATACCCTGGGAAACCAAGAAAAAACAATCAAACAGGTAATGGAAATAGTTCAAGAATTGAAAACTGAAATGAAGGCAAGGAAGAAAACACAAACTGAGGACCAGCTGGATATGGAAAATCTAGGTCAACGAGCAGAGCCTACAGAAACAAGCATAATCAAAAGAATACAAGTGATAGAAGAAAGAATCTCAGATTCTGAGGACACCATAGAGAAAATAAATGCACAGTTCAAAGAAAACAGCAAAGACAACAAATCCTCAACACAAAACATTCAGGAGATATGGGACACAATAAAAAGACCAAACCTAAGAATAATAGGAATAAAAGATGGAGAAGAGTCACAGCTCAAAGGCCCAGAAAATATTTTTAACAAAATAATGGAGGAAAACTTTCCCAACATGAAGAAAGATATTCATTTAAATATTCAAGAAGCATACAGAACACCAAACAGATTGGATCAAAGAAAAACATCCCCTCGCCATATAATAATCAAAACACAAAATATACAGGTTAAAGAAAGAATATTAAGAGCTGCAAAGGAAAAAGGCCAAGTAACTTATAACGGTAAACCGATCAGACTTACACCTGACTTCTCTATGGAAACCATGAAAGCCAGAAGGTCCTGGATAGAGGTTCTGCAGAAGCTAAGAGACCATGGATACAAACCCAAACTACTATACCCAGCCAAGCTATTGTTCATTATCAATGGAGAAAACAAGACATTCCAGGATAAGAACAAATTTAAACAATACGTAGCCACAAATCCAGCCCTACAGAAAGTAATAGAAGGAAAACTGCAACCCAAGGAACCCAACATTGCCAACACTGCCTACAATAACTCAGGCATCTAGCGACCCGTCACCAGCACATCACAAAGAAGGGAGACACACAAACTCTATTAGCAAAAACAATAAGAATAACCGGAGTAAACAACCACTGGTCATTAATATCACTTAAGATTAATGGGCTCAATTCACCTATAAAAAGGCACAGGCTAAGAGATTAGATACGAAAACAGGATCCAACATTCTGCTGTTTGCAAGAAACACATCTCAACCACAAAGACAGGCATCTACTCAGAGTAAAGGGTTGGGAAAAGGTGTTTCAAGCAAATGGTCCTAAGAAAAAAGCAGGTGTGGCCATACTAATTTCTAACAAAACTGACTTCAAACTAAAATCAATCAGAAGAGATCGAGATGGACACTTTATACTCATAACAGGAACAATTCATCAGGATGACGTCTCAATCCTGAATATCTACGCCCCTAATATAAAAGCACCCACTTATGTAAAAGAAATATTACTAGAACTCAAGGCAGACATCAAACCACACACACTAGTAGTAGGAGACTTCAACACACCTCTCTCTCCAAGGGACAGGTCAATCAGACAGAAACCTAATAGAGAATTAAGAGAATTATTGGAGGTAATGAAGCAAATGGACTTAACAGACATCTATAGAACAATCCACCCAAATAGGAAAGAATATACCTTCTTCTCTGCAGCTCATGGAACCTTCTCAAAAATTGTATCAGTGTCCACCTGTGTCTTATCAGATCACCACAGATTAAAATTAGAAGGCAACAACAATGCTACCCCCAGAAAGCCGACAAACTCATGGAAACTGAACAGTCAACTATTGAACCACACCTGGATCAAGGAAGAAATTAAGAAAGAAATTAAAGTCTTCCTTGAATTTAATGAAAATAAAGAGACAACATACTCAAACCTATGGGACACGATGAAAGCAATGCTAAGAGGAAAGTTCATAGCACTAAGTGCCCACTTAAAGAAAATGGAGAATGCATACATTGGGGACTTAAAAACACACCTGAAAGCTCTAGAAAAAAAAGAAGCAGACGCGCCCAGGAGAAGTAGAAGACTGGAAATAATCAAACTGAGGGCGGAAATCAACAAAATAGAAACACAGAAAACAGTCCAAAGAATCAATGAAACAAAAAGTTGGTTCTTGGAGAAAACCAACAAGATCGACAAACCCCTATCCAAACTAATTAAACGACAGAGAGAGAACACGCAAATAAATAAGATCAGAAATGAAAAGGGGGATATAACCACAGACACAGAGGAAATTCAGAGAATCATTAGATCTTACTACAAAAGCCTGTATGCCACAAAACTGAAAAATACAAAAGAAATGGACATTTTTTTAAATATGTACCATATACCAAAGCTAAACCAAGACCAGGTGAACGACCTAAATAGACCTGTTAGTCGTGAAGAATTAGAAATGGTTATCAAAAATCTCCCTTCAAAAAAAAGCCCAGGACCAGATGGTTTCAATGCAGAACTCTATCAGAACTTCCAAGAAGAGCTAATACCTATACTCCTTAATGTATTTCACAATATAGAAACAGAAGAGTCATTGCCAAATTCCTTTTTACGAAGCTACAGTTACCCTGATACCAAAACCACACAAAGACCCAGCCAAGAAAGAGAATTACAGGCCTATCTCACTCATGAATATCGACACAAAAATTCTCAATAAAATACTGGCAAACCGAATCCAAGAACACATTAGAAAAATTATCCATTATGATCAAGTAGGCTTCATCCCAGAGATACAGGGCTGGTTCAACATACGCGAATCTATCAATGTAATCCACCATATAAATAAACTGAAATAAAAAAACCATATGATTATTTCAATAGATGCTGAAAAAGCATTCGATAAAATTCAACACCCCTTTATGATGAAGGTCTTGGAGAGATTAGGGATACAAGGGTCATACCTAAATATAATAAAGGCTATTTACAGCAAGCCGACAGCTAACATTAAATTGAACGGAGAAAACTCAAAGCCATCCCACTAAAATCAGGAACACGACAAGGATGTCCACTCTCTCCATACCTCTTCTATATAGTGCTTGAAGTTCTAGCAATAGCAATAAGACAACACAAGGGGATCAAGGGGATTCGCATTGGAAAGGAAGAAGTTAAGCTTTCGTTATTCGCAGATGATATGATAGTATACATAAGCGACCCCAAAAACTCTACCAAAGAACTCCTACAGCTGATAAACACCTTTAGTAATGTGGGAGGATACAAGATCAACTCCAAAAAATCAGTTGCCTTCCTATACACTAAGGATAAGGAAGCAGAAAGGGAAATCAGAAAAGCATCACCTTTCACGATAGCCACAAATAGCATAAAATATCTTGGGGTAACTCTGACCAAGGAAGTGAAAGATCTATTTGACAAGAACTTTAAGTCTTTGAAGAAAGAAATAGAAGAGGACACCAGAAAATGGAAGTATCTCCCTTGCTCTTGGCTTGGGAGGATCAACATAGTAAAAATGGCAATTCTACCAAAAGCAATCTATAGATTCAATGCAATCCCCATCAAAATCCCATCAAAATTCTTCACAGATCTGGAGAAGACAATAATCAACTTTATATGGAAAAACAAAAAACCCAGGATAGCCAAAACAATCTTATACAATAAAGGATCGTCGGGAGGCATTACCATCCCTGAATTCAAACTCTATTACAGAGCCACAGTATTGACAACAGCTTGGTATTGGCATAAAAACAGAGAAGTTGACCAATGGAATCCGAATAGAAGACCCTGACCTTAACCCACAAACCTATGAGCACCTGATTTTCGATAAAGGAGTTAAAAGTATACAATGGAAAAAAGAGAGCATCTTCAACAAATTGTGCTGGCAAAACTGGATGTCAATCTGTAGAAGAATGAAAATTCATCCATATCGATCACAACGCACAAAACTCAAGTCCAAATGGATTAAAGACCTCAATATCAGTCCGAACACACTGAACCTGATAGAAGAGAAAGTGGGAAGTACTCTACAACACATGGGCACAGGAGACTACTTCCTATGTATGACCCCAGCAGCACAAACATTAAGGGCCTCATTGAATAAATGGGACCACCTGAGACTGAGAAGCTTCTGTAAAGCAAAGGACACTGTCACTAAGACAGAAAGGCAACCCATTGACTGGGAAAAGATCTTCACCAACCCCGCAACTGACAAATGTCTGATCTCCAAAATATATAAAGAACTCAAGAAACTAGACCGTAAATGGCTAATCAACCCAATTATAAAATGGGGCACTGAGCTGAACAGAGAATTCTCAACAGAAGAAGTTCAAATGGCCAAAAGACACATAATGTCATGCTCAACTTCCTTAGTGATCAGGGAAATGCAAATCAAGACAACTTTGAGATACCATCTTACACTTGTCAGAATGGCTAAAATAAAAAACACCATTGATAGCCTTTGCTGGAGAGGTTGTGGAGAAAGGGATACACTAATCCATTGTTGGTGGGAATGCAAACTTGTGTAACCACTTTGGAAAGCAGTGTGGCGGTTTCTCAGGAAATTCGGGATCAACCTACCCCTGGACCCAGCGATACCACTCTTGGGAATATACCCAAGAGATGCCCTATCATACAACAAAAATATATGCTCAACTATGTTCATAGCAGCATTGTTTGTAATAGCCAGAACCTGGAAACAACCTAGATGCCCTTCAATGGAAGAATGGATGAAGAAAGTATGGAATATATACATATTAGAGTACTACTCAGCAGTAAAAAACAATTTGAATTTTGCATGCAAATGGACGGAAATAGAAGACACTATCCTGAGTGAGGTAAGCCAGACCCAAAAAGAGGAACATGGGATGTACTCACTCATATTGGTTTCTAGCCATAAATAAAGGACATTGAGCCTATAATTAGTGATCCTAGAGAAGCTAAATAAGAAAGAGAAACCAAAGAAAAACATATAGGCATCCTACTGAATATTAACCTTCATCAGGCGATGAAATGAGACAGAGACAGAGACAGAGACAGAGACCCACATTAGAGCACCGGACAGAAATCTCAAGGTCCAAATCAGGAGCAGAAGGAGAGAGAGCATGAGCAAGGAACTCAGGACCGCGAGGGGTGCACCCACACACTGAGACAATGGGAATGTTCTATTGGGAACTCACGAAGACCAGCTGGCCTGGGTATGAAAAAGCCTGGGATAAAACTAGGCTCGCTGAATATAGCGGACAATGAGGACTACTGAGAACTCAAGAACATTGGCAATGGGTTTTTGATCCTACTGCACGTACTGGCTTTGTGGGAGCCTAGGCAGTTTGGATGCTTACCTTACTAGACCTGGATGGAGGTGGGAGGTCCTTGGACTTCCCACAGGGCAGGGAACCCTGATTGCTCTTTGGGCTTACGAGGGAGGGGACTTGATTGGGGGAGGGGGAGGGAAATGGGAGGCGGTGGCGGGGAAGAGACAGAAATCTTTTATAAATAAATAAAAACAAAAAAATATATAAAATGGAAAAAAGAAAGCATATTCAAGAAATGGTGCTGGCATAACTGGATATCAACATGTAAAAGAATGAAAATTGGCCCATATCTATTGCTGTACATAAAGCTCAAGTCCAGAAGGATCAAAGACCTCAACTTAAAACCAACCACACTAAACCTCGTAGAAGAGAAATTGGGAAATACATTTGAACGCATTGTCACAGGAGACCACTTCCTAAATATAATCCCAGTAGCATAGACAGTGAGATCAACAATTAATAAATGGGACCTCCTGAAACTGGGAAGCTTCTGTAAAGCAAAGGACATGATCAACAAGACAAAACAACAATGGGAAAAGATCTTCACCAACGCCACATCAGACAGAGGACTGATCTCCAAAATGTACAGAGAACTCAAGAAATTGGTCGTCAAAAGAACAAATAATCAGCCGGGCAGTGGTGGCGCACGCCTTTAATCCCAGCACTCGGGAGGCAGAGGCAGGCGGATCTCTGTGAGTTCGAGACCAGCCTGGTCTACAAGAGCTAGTGCCAGGACAGGCTCCAAAACCACAGAGAAACCCTGTCTCGAAAAACCAAAAAAAAAAAAAGAACAAATAATCCAATAAAAAAAATGGAGTACAGACCTAAACAGAGAACACTTAATAGAGGAATCCAAAATGGCGGAAAGACATTTATCGAAATGCTCAACACCCTTAGCCAACACTGAGATTCCATCTTACACCTGTAAGAATGGCCAAGATCAAAAACACTGATGATAACTTATTCTGCAGAGAATGTGGGATAAAGGGAACATTCTTCCATTACTGGTGGGAGTGGAATCTGATACAGTCACTTTGGAAATCAGTATGGTAATTTATCAAAAAAAATAGGAAACAACCTTCCTCCAGACCCAAAAATACCGCTTTTGCGTATATACCCAAAAAATGCTTCATCATACCATAAGGACATGTGCTCAACTATGTTCATAACAGCATTATTTGTCATAGACAAAACCTGGAAACAACCTAAATGCCCCTCAACAACAGAATGGATAAAGAAGATGTGATACATTTATACAATGGAGTTCTACACAGTGGGAAAAAAAATGACACCATGAAATTTGCAAGCAAATGGATGGATCTGGAAAACATCATATTGAGTGTGGTAACCCAGACTCAGAAAAAGAAATATAATATGTACTCACACATAAGTGGCGTTTAGCCTTAAAGCAGAGAAAAACCAGCCTACAAATCACAATCCCAGAGAACCTAGACAACAAAGAGGACCCTAAGAGAGACATACATAGATCTAATCTACATTGGAAGTAGACAAGATCTCCTGAGTAAATTGGGAGCATGGGGATCATGGGAGAGGGTTGAAGGGAGGAGGAGAAACAGAGAGGAGCAGGGAAAAATATATAGCTCAATTAAAAACAACTGAAAAAAAGAAATCCACCATTCCTTCTTGTCAGAATTCTGAGTTCTGAGATGCAAGGCATTGCACTGACAATGCCTATGATGTGTATACATGCTGCAGAAATTAGCAGGTCACCTCCACATCGCACAAGCCTTGTTCTGAACCACCATTTCTTGTTCTGTTGTCACAGTCAAAGCTTCAGCAAAGTTCCTTAAGAGCTATGCTTCATTTCCACCTTCTTACAATAAAGAGTTCTCTGGAATATACCTTACATGTTCTCCTCTGCTACCTAACACAAGATGATGTAAGGAGAACCACTTGTTCCTTCCTGACTGCTCAGCCCGAAATAACCACACAGAAACTGTATCAATTAAATCACTGCTTGGCCTATTAGGGTTAACTTCTTATTGGCTAGCTTTTACATCTTAATTTAACCCTACCGCAAGTTTCTGGCCCTGTCTGTCTCCAGTGGCAGTTCCATGACTTCTCTCTGACTCTGCCTCCTTTCTCCCAGCATTTAGTTTAGTTTTCCCCACCTAGTTCTGCTCTACCCAATCAAAGGTCCAAAATAACTTCTTTATTAATCAACGGTATTCACAGCACACATAGGGAAATCCCATGTCCACAAGATGTCGAGAGATGGCTACAAAATTTAACATTCTCGGCCCCATCCAATCACTTATGATTCTGTTTATGGTATGGAGTATTGCTAAACAGAGAGGTTAATCACTGTTTCTTTATACCAACGTGAACTGGAAGCAAACTAGTTTGACTCATACAAGAGAATCATGATTTGTAAAGGACCCATGAGGAAGGATAAGAAGTGACCAGGTTACTAGACAGGTTTTCATTCCAATATTCTGATCTCCTTAAAGACAAAAAAAAAAATTCTTTGACTTTTGCAAAACCTTCACGAAGAAGCATCAACAGCAAAGCAATCATTCCAGAAGTCCGTCCCACGCAGATGTGGATTGGGGAGAAATCCCTGAGGACTTTATGTGCATAGATTTTGATATGCTAATAGTTCTGTGGGAACGCGTTTTCAATATTCTCTCATAAAGAGGCAATCTCGACACTCAAACAGCCAATATGCGCGGTGATTGCTCTGGGATGGAAAACCAGGTGATTTCAAGAATAATTTGACCCTTAAAATCCCTGCTGTGGAAAGCTCAAATTATTGAGATTGGCTGTCATGGAAACCACAATCAATTCAGACAAAGCTGTCACCGACACGAAAAGTCCTCACACTGAGGCCAGGACCTGCCCTCTGCGGGCCTTGACAGCAGGACGCACCAGTAGCCAGGCTTTGTCTGTCTCTCACTTGTAGCCTCCCTATTTAAAGGCAGAGTTGGAGAAACAGAAGCCAGTGTTTTCCTGGTCTGCTGCCCCCATTGCCATCAGTCATCGCCCGAGAATGTAAAGAATCTGGTATCAGGTTCCCTTTGTAAACCACTGTCCTCTCAGAGTTTGTTTTTAAGAGATGAAAGGTGTGTATGTAGGGCATGGAGGGAAGTTTGTTTCTTCAATCCAAATGCTCATAAGCAGAAGTATAATGAGGGAGGCACACAGAAAGAGGGAGCAAGTAAGCTAGTGAGAAAATAGTTGTAGTGACCAGTCCTCCCAATGGCCCTCTTCCCCTAGGTAATGTTTTCTCAAGCATCCAGCTTCACCACTCTCCAGATTACAGCCCTATAACTCGCCTGCCTGAGCTTTCAGACTCCGTTGGAGCACATAACGTTTTACTAGGATGCTGTTAAATGACACCGGGGGGATTCAATTTTACACTTTTGTTTGTTTTAAAGATTCTCTGAGGGACTAATTAGGAAAACTTTAGGATTTTTGTTTTAATGTTCTTCCAAAAATCATATACATATTCTCCAGCGGACCCAGCAGTGTGGACTCCGTGAGCCCGATGCTTTCTATTTCAAATAAATAACAGTCTGAAATGAGCATAATGGTTTCAGATATTAATATAGACACATAAAATTTAAGATTCTGTGAATACTATCGATAAAAACATTGAACCAAAATTTTCACGAATAAGGTAAGACGCACCCGAACCAATGCCTTCTGTATCTGCGTGGATCTCTTTCCTTCTGCACAGATGAGGGTTCAAATTGAAAAGGGGAAATTGATTGACAGCCCTGAGCCTTTTCTCGAATTTATTGTGTACGTGCTGGAAACTTTTTTTAAAGAGACCCAAAGAGGTTTAAATTTACATCTTGTAAAAGACAACTTTGAAAATTTCCTTCAGTCAAATGGCATCATGTGAGTCAAGGGTATAGATAATAAAACTAGGTCAACATTATGTATTTTAAGCTAGTATTATGTGGCTTTACAGTTCCTGGAGCTGAAAGCTAATGACTGAATGCTTATGCCCTTGTTATTTTTCTGTAAAGAAAGTAGATTATCTGAAAACTGGGCCATTTTCATAAATCCGAGGTCTTTGCAATATTGGCTTTCATGGATTTACAGGATACAAATCTTTGGAGAAAGAGCCACCTTTTCCATACAGAGAATGTGTGTGGCCTATATGCCACGCCTCCTCTCATCCATCCCACTGCAGGAACTGCAGGAAGATGAGCAGCCCAGATGCAGGACACTAGACCTAGCATAGTGATGGAAGCCACTAGGAAACTCCTGTGTCCAACGAAGCACTGAAGTGAGACCCATTAGTCATAAATAAATGTACTCAGCAAAGAGAAGCTTGGGATAGATAAGACTATGACATTGGTTTTGAGCTACTGGACTTCCATGACACTGTGGCCAGAGTTAACACAGCAAGATTTTGAGAAAAACAATGAGGGGCTTCATCTGGACTGGTTATAGGTGGAAAACACCCAGTTACACTGTAAAACTGTTGAAAACTGAACCCAATCCAGGAGTCCTGGTCCAAAGATAGCAGGTTAGAACTGACAGCTGGAGGCAGGCCAGTTGATGTCTCAGGAAATCAAAACCAAACAAAAATAATAGCCTCATGATATAATATATGAAATATACATAATGCAACTGAAGATACTGATATTGAAAGGCGTGTCATCTCAATCATGTCTAAAAAAAAAATCAGTACATAACTCCCAATGATGTTGAGCTGCAAAGAGGTTAGATTACCGAGCAAAGAATTAAAAGTAACAATTCTAAAGATACTCAAGAGGCTAATCCAAAATTTCAATTTGGAATGTGTTACAAAAAAAAAAAAGCCTATATATTGAACAAAGGAATAGCAAGAAGAATGGTTTGGAATTGTTAAAATTGAACATAGATATTTAGAAGAAATCTCTACACCGGCTTAACATGGAACTGGCCATTACACATGGCCAGGCCAATGGAAAGCAACCCTAAAGCAGAGCCTCAGCCCTTGGCCACTAGCAAAAGGCAGTGCCATCTATATCATGGGGTTTCAGAAGGAGGAAGCCTGGTGGGTGGGGAACAAAATATTTTAAAGAAACAGTCCTGAACTATTTCTAAACATGCTCCCAAATTGAATAACTTAGTTTTCAGTACTCACTGAGATCCAAATATCCAGTATTAGACATATTATAAAAAACACTCCTTGAAACTGAAGTTTTGGAAAATCAAGACGGTAGACTGAAAAATGGACTCTTCCTTTCAGGATTAAAGATTTAGTGACTACACAGCTCTCATCACAAATGGTAGATGCCGACAAGAGTGTATCTACACTAGCAAGAGAGTGGCCCACCAGACTTCTGTATTTCCATTTCAGGAAGAGTCAATACAGTCCCTTTTCTTATTTACATATGAGTTTGCTTTTAAAGATTTATAAATTTTTATTTATGTGTATGTGTATATGCTTGTGTAGCTGCCATGTGTGTGTTGGCACAATGCAGAGTCCAGAAGAGGGTGACATTTTACCTGGAGCTGGAGTGTCAGGCAGTAAGTAGTGATCTCCCTGGTGTGGGTGCTGGAAACTGAACTCAGATCTGACAGGCAACAAATGCTCTTACCCACTGAGCTGTCTCTGAAGCCCTGAGAAAGAACAGTGGCGGCATTAGTGCCAAAAGGTGACAGTTCAATCTTCCATCAAGTTGATTTGGGCATCATTTTCTCTTTACTTCTCCCTTCTTGTTACTATGGAAAATAAAGTGACCGAGCACAGCAGTGTCTTGTTCATCTCATTCAGGCCCGACCCTTTCTGTTCTGTGTGTTAATCTGTGTTTGTGTATGTTTATAACAGACTGCCACTTAAGGTATGTTTACTTTACACAAAGGAAATGGATGCAGGTAATATAAACAAACTCCAGTGTTTGAAGTTATCAGGCATTCTATAACACTGGTAACATCTCTCTGTTCATTCCTCTATTAAAATTACTAGCCTTTGACACTAAAATTTCTCAGCCATACTTGAAAATGTTGATCGGTTCCAGCTGATTTTATCAGTAACTCTAGCACATTGCTATACAGGAGTGTTCCGTCTGTCACATGTGTGACATTTAATTACATACACAGCAGCCATAATATTCTGGTTTCTTACCATACAGACCCTGAAATCAAGCATGAAACTCATTAACATTTATATGAATTTAATAAAAGCATTGGCTTCTATGTGAATCACCCCCCTTCAAACTTCATCAAACTTTTCCTCAAATTTCTGACTTTTGGCTGGGTCAGTTCTGCCTTGGGCCAGTTTAAACTGATTCTTTCCACACTGTGTGGCAATAAACTAGAATCTGATTTCAACCGTCCATATTTTTGCTGGCTGACTCTTCCGGCTATAGCAGGAGGGGCTGCTTGTTGGAGTTCCTGTCCTTCTCAGTCCCCCAGCCATTTTAGTCCCAAAGAAAATCACACAGAGGTTTCCAGAAGATTATAAACTGATTGGCCCATTAGCTCAGGCTTCTTATTAGCTCTTGTAGCTTATATTAACCCATTATTCTTATCTATGTTAGCCACATGCTCAGTACCTTTTTCAGCAGGGCAGGTCACATCCTGCTTCTTCTGGGCAGGACTGGGAAACAACTTCCTTCTTCCCAGAATACTCTTGTTCTCATTGCCCCACCTCTACTTCCTGTCTGATTTTTCTGCCTATACTTCCTGCCTGGCTATCGGCCAATCAACATTTATTTAAAATATAATTGACAGAATATAGACAATTCTCCTGCACCATCCAGCTATGTATTGACAGGTACATATAGATACTTCTGTCTCTACTCTTCCTAAAACTGTCCACTCACAGATGGTATGCTGCTTCTGCTTTGTGATAAGCTATGTAATAATACTACAATAGGACAACTGCTTTCTCTGGCTAAGGGGTCACATGTAAATATAATTCCACATGCATCCATGTGCAGTTTTACAGAACACAGTTGGAGTTAAGATGAAGAAATTGTGCCAGTGATAGACATAGAAATATAATTGATAAATATAATTATTATATATGTAAAAATAAATATAATTGATAAATGTAATTGATTGTCAATGTTATGCTGGGCTTTTGCACAGACATGAGATGTGCAAAGATAGTCCAGGTATTCATTGACTTTGCAACCAGCAATTAGCTACCATCATATTTCAAAGAGTGCCCCATCAGTGAGAAGAGGCAGAAAGACAGCTACTCTAAAGTTGCTCCATTCTGAGGGTCTGAGGGGACTCCTCTGATGACCTCCTGAGTTTCGGCACACTCTCAGGAAGACTGTCCTGAGATGAACCACAAGGAAGCAAGATGGTGAAGAGAATGGAGACCCATGCAGAAGGCATGAGGCAGTCACAACATACCTAAGATTGTACGTGTTAGGTTTTATGTCATGTGGAAACTCAAAGGAAGTTGTAAGAGCCTGAAGCTTAGGGCTCACGGGAGCTGGATGATGAGAGTAGAAGTCAAGATTTTTATTGACCCAGGCAGCATCAGCAAGAATTACAAAGTAAGGTACCAATTCCTATGCTCTGTGGTACATACATAATCCCCAACTGCCCCACCGGCATGGCTGAAGCAGCTAGTATACTGGGTGAATTGTTAGAGGGTAGGTGGTGGGTCCCAAAGCAGGACTCCCAGACCTTCTCCCAAAATCTCAGGATCTTGAACTCAGAAGATTTAGTGTTCTCCACTCATTGGCTAGGTCATCTGGACCAACAATGAACACATGGGTTATTACATTTCTGGTTCCCAAGGATCATTCTTCCATAGAGTCTGAGGTATCAACATTGTCCCCTAGGCCCTTGTTGCTTCCAAGGGAGCCAAGAGACAAGACAATCAGGTTTCCACTGGTGGAGGTGAGCAGATTGAGCAAACTCTCCACTGTATAGAAATCAAATGCAATTTGTTACAGAATCTTCCTGGCTTCCAGAAGAAAAGGAGCCTGTGACATGTAACATGTAACATGTTCTTATGCAAAATGTTGTTCATAGAGCTTCTGCCCAGTCTCTTGAAAAGACCCTCCATCCTTTGGAACAATAAAAGCCCTTCTTAGCTCTGTTTTCCATATCAGCAAGCTATACAAGTTTCTGTTTCTCCATCTTTTTGGTCTTAAAGTCAGAGGAAGCCACAAGCCTTCCACAACCAGGGCATGTTATAGGTGCCACAACTTGTATACAAGACTTCTCCTGACCTTGATGATCCGTCATTCAAAATGAATTAACCATTTGAATCGTAGCCTGGAATTTAGTTCATGGTTATATGCTAATGTCAGTCTCTTGGATTGGATGAAAATATACTGACCACACAGGCGCTAACTCTGAAGGACTGCACTGCCTTCCCAGCTTGTCTGCAAATCCACAGTCCCTACCAAGGCCAAACCGTCTTCTGAAAGACAATCTCTAGCTCTGGTTGTGTGTCATAGCCCAGTCCTATCTAGTATAGTGGTTCTCAACCTTCCTAATGCTGTGACTTTTAACACAGTCCATGTTGTGGTGACCCCAACCACAGCACTATACTTGTTGCTACTTCACGACTATAATTGTGCTACTGTTATCAATCACATTGTAAATATTTTTGGAGAGAGAAAGTTTGCCAAAGGGGTCCCAACCCACGGGTTGAGAACTACTCATTCTGGAAAGACCTTTTCTTGGAAAGAACCAATACTTCTTAGATTCCTGCAGAGGAGAAGGAACCTCTGCTGGAGAGGGTAAACACACAGGCAGTCCCACCAGCACCCTCTGACACCCTCTATCTGCAGGATTCAGAATTCAGCATTCACTTGGAGAGGACATGGAAGAGGAGCGTAGGGTGTGAGAAGCCCCACATTCTGAGGATTTGTCAGTTCCTGGGTCTTTACCTCCCACATACCCTCTCCTCCACAGTCATAGTGCCCCCTGCTGAGTGGGCATTGAAGGCTCCTCTATGGTGGAGGGAAGGGTATACACTAAAGAAGTCCTCGTGGCCTAGCTATGAGCTAGTTGTGTCTTTCAGTTCCCCTTTAAACTAGAGTGAAAATCTTGCTCTCCATCCTGTCTTTTCTGTACTTACTCTCTTTTTGACTATGAACTTGACAGTGATTTCTGTTTGCTGTCAAGAATCCTGTCTCAGGGAAATGAGCACATGAGGTTCTTGACCTTCTTTAATGAACTCTGATTCCTGGACCCACTCAGGCTGCACATTCTGGACTACATTTCTGATTAGGACAGCCTCATCCAGACCAAGAAGGGAAAAGAACAAAGAGGAAAAACTCACCTCACATCTTGGTTTTCATTTTTTTTAAATGAAAGAACAAATACAAGTTTTAAGCATCAATGATACCCAGTGTGATCTTTGAAAAGGTGTACGCGGAACAGAACAGCTGAAAGAAGCTAATTACATGGACTAATCTCGTGGCGGAATATGTGAGGACTCTGTTAGCATGTGCCAAGAACATGACACTTCACCGGTCATGGCTGTTAGCAGATTGTCCCATATCTCTCTGGATCAGTGTCTTCCCATGGAAGTGGTGTCCCTTGTCAGTTATTCAACATTTCCCTGGGTTTCTCTTTCCCTTGGCACCAGCAATCCATTATCCTACTCTAGTTCTATGGATTTGTCTGTCTTAGATTCCACATGTAGCTGAAGTGGAGCTTCTGCCCTTCAGTGTCTGGCTTATTTCCCTTAACATAATGTCCTAAAGATTGACGCATGCTGTTGCGAGGGACATCATTTCTTTCTAAGGGTTAATCAATTTCCATCGTGTATACCCCACATCTGCCAAGGACACATAGGCTGAGTCCATGATGGGGTACAATGAACAATGGCGTGTGAATGTCAGTTGCTCAAATTGATTCTATCTCCTTACATCAACAAAATCATCGAATGCCTCTATTATCTGACAGCCCGTTTTTAGTTTTGAGGGATCTCCACACCGTTTCCATAATAATAAAGTCATTTACATTTTGCTTTTTTTGAACGCATTGTCACCAACGCTTGCTAAACCTTGCCATTCTGTTGATAATTATGAAGACAGCTGTGGGGTGATATAGCCTTGTGATTTTAGTTTGCAGTTCCCTCAGGGCTGTTTATGTAGATCACGTTTCCATTTAGCTGTTGACCACTTATGTACGCCTTTGAAAATATCCATGTAGGCCCTCTGTCTATTCTCAAATCAGGGTTTGCTTTCTGATCCTTGATGGATAATGTGACTTCCTTACATATTTGCAATGACAGCTTCTATCATGTCTATACATTCATTGTCTTTTCTACAAGTATTTCTGATATAATTTGAATTGTGCTATCTTCCAGTATAAGATTCTCTTTATTGATTTTTATGAGATATATAGATGAATACGTGGATTGATAGATGATAGAGATAAATGATAGAGATAAGAAATAAGAGATGAAAATTGATCGCGTATAGTAATTCTATTTTAGTCTCAGTTTTTAGGGTGTGTTAGGACCGCAGATTCTCTGCTGTGAACTATCTACCACCTGTAATATGAATCCAGCTCTGCTCTCCCGAGTCTCACAGAATCAGGCTTGAGGTAGACATAGAGGACAGGTAAGCCTTGCCTTATGGAGGCCCCTCTACCAATCCTCGTTGCACAAGGCTCAGCTGTCAAAGATGGAGGCAAGCAAATTAGGAACAAAACCCACTGAAGAGAGAAACTCACCCTGGAAATACCAAATGCTCACCCTGTGACCCACCAACATACCTTAAATATCTAGATCTGTAAGAATGCTCTGATTTTAAACCAGTAGGAGATAGTCATAGTCAGAAAGTCCACTGATGTGAATATATTTTTAAAAAATATGTAAACAAGGGCTAAGGGAGGACAGAGTGGATGAAAAAGTTTCTGTGTAAGACTGAGGAACAGAGTTCAGGTCCCCAGAAGTCACAAAAATTCTCGGCAAAAGGTGAAAGATTTATATGCTCTGAGGAGAAAACAGAGTGGAGAAAAACATATAGCTCAACAAAAACAATTTAAAAAAAAAGCTGAGCAAACATGGCAGATCATCTGTAACCCCAGCATACAGGGTAGGGAAATCTAGCAGCAAGATGTCTAGCCCAGCTAGCAGATATGATGAGCTCCAAGTCCAACAAAAGTTCCTATCTCAGTACAGGAAAACACCTCCAACCCATGCCACACATGTGCATCTGAACCTGCACCTGCACGAATAGGCTCACATATGTAAACAGAATTATCACATGCACACATATGTGCACAAAATGGGTTCAACATCAAGAACTACTTAGGAGATGAGAGCAGGAGGAGCCTATCAGATCAGTGGTAACTTTGGCCCTTCACAATCTCTCCACGGATGAGAGGTCCAGGAAAATGATCAATGGAGGCTGGACCCTTCCAGACTCTAACACTAGGGCCTTGGGCACGGTTGGCCTGCTGTGCTGGGTTGGTGACAAGTGGCTGCTCTGATCGCTTCCCACTGTGGGCTCATAATCACATCTCTCCCTCCAAAACCCTTTCAAGAAGCCCTCATTAGTCCCACAGTCTTGTTACACAGCGTGCTCCTGCCCCATTGACAGTGATCGACATTACCATTTCCGCTCTTAGCCTGATACCTTGGAGAAAGAATCCTGCCTCCCAGAGTGCACAGGGAAATGTCCCTACAGCTGGCTTTAGAGCCATGTTTCTGATGTGTCTAGTTTTAGCAAGACAGTGAGTGGGGAAAGGAAGTCTCATAAGGACATGTGATCCTTGAAAGAGTGGTGGACAAGGATGGTTACTTTCCCATCTTTTCATTTGGAGAACAGTGTAGTGGAAGTGGAATATTCTTATCCCTTCCTTGATGTCTACACCAAGACCACAAGCCAGCATGTTTCCAGGGCACACATCCACCTGTGAAATGATGTCAATTTGGGTCTGATTCTTGCATTCGAACATCAGGATGTTATAGTTCTTCATTTTTTGGAGTGAAAAACATTCCATTTTTTCTTAATTTGGACGTCTTAGTGATATCTTAGTGATAGATACACTGAAAGCTGTGGATGAATGTGTTGAAGCAATGTCCAGATGTAAAGATATAGTCAAGCTCTGATCAACTATAAGTGAGTAACCTGAGGTTTCATGTTACAGAGAGAACATGTTACAAACACATAAGATGCCTTTCAAATGTTGGCGCACCATACAAGATCTAATCTTTGGGGTAATGTGTTTCATGACACCTCTGGGGGATTAATCAGATTTTCTGCATATTCTTGGGCTCTTCATCCCTTGATCAATACTAGCTCGCTGCTAATGGAATGAAGTCAAGACTAAGTGAAAAGGCGCATATTAGTAAATCTGGCGTTCACCTTAATTGCAGCCAGGCAGCGTATATTTTTGAGATGAGCAAATTAAAGATTAATTTCTATGGAAATAAAATAGCAGGGAGACAGCCCAGTCTGTCCACGGAGCTCCTCATCCCTGTCGGTGCACCATAAGTACATATTAGGCCCTGCATGCTTCAGAATGTAGACCCGGGCCAGGCATATTACTTCACATCTTTTCAATAACCCAGTGGGATTCTGATTTCCCTTGGGTTAGATTTCCTCAACAGCAAAACTCAACTTCATTTTTTTTCCTTCTTTGCCAGGGATGCTGGAGAGGCTAAAGATTTTGGAAATCGTTATCTATTAACAAACTGCCAGTTCTATTGGTCCTGTGACCATTGCCCTGGACACAGTGTTGTTCACACACAGTGTGGTGTGGGATGTCATCTCACACACAGCTGGCATGTCCATCCTGCAGAAAGTGCTGAAGAGGGACCAAACTCATCCAAGAGCGATCAGGTGGTTGAATAGATAGTGGTCCTCATTTTCTATTAAATATGATAATAAAGACAGTACTCAAAATGAGTTTGAGAGGAAGGAGTTGGGAAGGAGGAAGTGCACTGACAGCAAGCACCAATCTCATCTAAGCCACACTGACTCCGGGTCTGGAAATGAAAGAAACAAATTTCCTTAATTGAGGCCACTATAACAATAATCAAAAAATGAAGTACATCTGTTGAAAACAAAACATCAATCCTTTTATATTTACCTCCAAATCATTTTTCCATTCATCTGTCTGGTATAGAACATCTGGTAATTAGGGGCATGAAAGGTCACAAAGCATTTTATTTATACCAAGTTACCACTGCCATTTTTCTAAGTTATGAACCAATACCCTTTGTAAAGAAGTACAGCCAGCTATTTCAGGTGATTGAGAGATAGAAAAGCATTTAATTTAGAACATGATTTCTACCAACTGGGGCTCAGAGAGATGGCTTAATGATTAAGATCGTTTGCTGCTCTTGCAGACGACCCGGGTTCAGTTTCCAGAGAGCATGCGTTAGCTGTTCTACTTCAGTGGTATGATCTTGGGTGCTACCTTGCTTCATTCAGTATGAACTGGTGATGCCAACGCTTAGCATCAGCCATGCCCATCATCAGATACATTGGAGCACCTGTCAAAGAAAGATTAATCCTTCCTTCGAGGTCAAATCCTCTTTGTGTCTCCTAGCAGTAAGTATAAAAACCTCCATTTCTTCATTGGCAACACTCCAGGCAGATCTTCCTGGACCCAAGAGCATCCCTCAATGCAGGGCCACACAATGGAAAGTTACTCAAAAAAGAGGCAGGGATGGTGTGAGGGAACACTTAAAATGTACAGAATGGAGCTCTCTGGTGATGGGGAAATGATGCCTTTGTATTCACATCTACACCTTCCTTGGTCATTCCTGTAGACCTTGAATAAATAATAGCCCAATCATGAGCAGAAGGAATAACACGGGTATGTTAGTCTCTCTGATCTCCAATTTCACTAGATACTTAGCAGCCGGATACAATGGTACTAGTGCAACTGGGATAGAATTGGGGGTCCAGAAAGGAGCCCACAAAGCTGCACCATAGGATTCTCAATAAAGATGCCCCAAACAGGCTGAAGGAAATGTTCATCTTCAACAAATGGTGCTGAGGAAGGCGGGTTTCTGTGACCAAGGGTGGAAACTGAACCCTCATTGCTCATGACAGCCACGATGAGAACAAGTATATATGTGCCTCACAAACCCAGAATCAGACCTGCTACACAACTCAACTATTCTGATACCAGGTAAATATTTGGAGGACACTAAGTCAGAATGCAATCAAGACACATGTGCAGCCGTGTTTCTGTGGCACGCTGTGCAAAACGCCAAATTACACATTCAACAGAGGAGGCTACAGGAAATTGTGTCTGTTTGCACAGTCAGTTGTGGATCAGCCATAAAGGAAAAGGAAACTGTGCTGTTTGCAAGAAGTGGATTGAGACTTAAGTCAGCCATCACCATCACTGTGCACAGCAAAATAAGCGAGGCTCGGAAAGACGAATACTGTGTTTCCTCTAAAATGTGGAATCTGAAAATGAAAAGCATAATCTAGACTTTAGACATAGGTTTGATGCAGTGTGGGAGCCATTTGAGAAGAGGAAAGAGAGCAGTTAGCGGGTGCAGTGGAGAATAATAGGGATGGGAAAGATCAAAGCACATGATAGATATGTATGAAGATGCCATAATGAGACTCATTACTTTGAACAATGAATATACGCTAATAAAAGTCCGTGGTTATAAAAAACAGAAATAGAGTAAGAAAGACTCACTGAACAGCTGAAAATATAATTAGCAAAATAGAAAAACTGAACATAGAGCCTGCATTACAGATTCATAGAATAGCAAACAATGGGAATAAAGAATGACGGGAAACATATAACGAATTTAAAATACATCCATCAAGGGACTTTCCAAAACAGTACAGAGTATGAATGAATAACAGAAAATTCCCAGAAATAGGAAACTGTAGAATGTATTGATTAAAAATGTAAAATGACAGAGTGAGGTTCAAAAGTTAAAACGTCTTCACTACCTGCATATTTATGATTGCTAGGGTATTGCAGGTGAAGGTTAGTTTAAATCGTTCACAAATTATGATATGCCTACAGTGCCCTTATGAGAGACTGTGAACGCTGGCCTTCCACAGTGCCATCTGCAGGAGGAACAAAGCAAAGCAATCTAGGGAACATTATTTTCAGCCTAGACTTTTAAAGACAGTGGAGGCCTAAACCTACGTGAACCAGTGTGTAAAGATGTACTCATTTCTATGGGGGAATCACTGGGGCTATCATTCCACCCCTGCGCAACTGCAGATGCCAATAGGGCATAGTAGAACATGGGACCTCTCCTCTCCTATGAACCCCACATAGCCATGGGTGAATCTGTGCCCAAGCAGAAGCGTGAAGACCAGGGAGTACAACCTGGCAACTGTAACAAATATGAGAGTGCCAGCAATAGCAGGGGTTATTTGGTTTTAAAAAAAAGCTTTGTAAATTTAAGCATGGAATTTTGAGAAATTCGTGTATGAGCACTGCATCTACGTCACTTCACTATTCCTACCCTACCACCTTGTTCTGGTTTCTCTCCCCCTCCCTCCAAAATTCATGGCCTCGTTTTCTATAATTCCTACTGTTATAAACACACAGACAGACACAGACAGAAAGACATACACACACAATATACCAGGTCCATTCCGCATTACTCACATGCACATATGTCCAGGATTGACCACTCGAGATTGAACAACCCGTGTGTACACCATATTCTATTATCACAAGAACAGAGAAAAGTCTCAGTTAAATACAAAACCCTAGCAGGTATTCCAAGTCTAAACCATCTTCTTGTAAATGCCAAGTTCTGAGTTGTTGACATTGGACCATGAAGGAAATGCAACGCTTTACCACCTGACTCCACAGGAAGAACGCAGTGCCATCTAACGTGGTAGAAATGTGCCTCACAGGACTTTCAAATTCAGTACTAATGGGAAGCAAAGTGAGTATGATAAAGGAAACATGATAGATCAGGGGACAATGAGTAAACCCATAGCTGGAAGGCTGTGAGCAACAGGAAAGAGTAGACCGTGGGCAGAAGGGCTTTGCAACCCTGTCTTCCCTGTGAACAATGCTGCCTTGGTTTTGCAACACAGTGTTGCTATTTAGAGATATGATGAGCTGTGAATGTAATTTTAGCTAATTTGAGAATTAAAATTAATGATTAATAGGCATCTACATATATCAGGAGAGAAGGCAGAAGAGGAAAATCAGGGAAAGGGTCTATATATTGATTTGGTGATAAAGTGCCTATATGAGATGAAATACATGTGTGATTTAAATGTTGACACTGTGTGTGTGTGTGTGTGTGTGTGTGTGTGTGTGTGTGTGTGTGTGTGACAGAGAGAGATACACAGAGGGAGGGGAGAGAGAGAGGGGAGAGGGAGAGCACACACTACTGTACCAGTCATCCTGTCTAAAGAGCATCCTGTCAATTTGACCACATACATTTGAGGTGGGAGGGAAAGGAAAACGGTGACTGAGGAAATCATATCGCCATACTTAACCACCCTCGCAATATGCTTTCCCATAAATGGCTTTAGTGCTTAAACAGGCAGAGTTTATCTAGCCACCAAAAGCAGCTCCGCTGATGGCTGCACGTCCTATGGGAGTATTTACACTGTGTGAGCAGTGTGGCACTCTCTGTCAAAGATTTTTCTTGCTGCCCTTTTTTCTTTGCATAAGAATTGCCTGATGTTGCAGTCAGGCAGGGTTGGCGCACACTTTTAATCCCAGCACTTGGGAGGGAGAGACAGGCAGATCTCCGTGAGTTCCAGGCCAGCCTGATCTACAGAGTGAGTTCCAGGACAGGTTCCAAAGCTACACAGAGAAACTCTAAAACCAACCAAACAAATAAAAACAAACAAACAAGCAAACGAAAAACAAGAATTGCCTGATATTGCTGCCCCAGGGGATAGTCAATCCTAACAGTAAACTTGAGTGTGCTTCACTGTAGGCGTGGAGTTATAGTTATTTATGGTACAGAGGATAATTAGGAGATCAGCTAGGAAATATCAAAATGTCCAGCATGATTTACATATGAGCAAGAAAATCATCTCTTCCTACAGATAATGACGGTAGTTTGTAGAGATATCATTTTTTTTCTCAAATACTGCAAAAGAGCACTTCCTTGGAGACATAATGCTGCAGAGATGTAGCTAACAGCAGTTTTTGGCACACAACTCTAATTCAAAAGGATTAAATAAGTATCCTCCACTTAAGCCAACCAAATCACAAAGCCGGTTCCCGCTTCAACACTCCAGCGCGAGTAATTGCACAGCCCTAAGCTCTGACTGCTCGTCAATTAACACAGCTGTGAGATCTGGAGCTAAGTGTACGATGTATTAATCAGCACATCTCATGTAGGAAAACAGACTTTGCTGCGGTTTCCAGGCGAACAGCACACCCATCATCGCCGCTGCCGACGTACTCTCTTCAACTTAAAAACATGCAAATTTTTTTTTTGATTTTTCGAGACAGGGTCATGCAAATGTTTTTAATTCTTCCTGAGACTGTTCTTTGCATTGATGCCATTCGAGCAGCTGAAACCAAGTGGGTTCTTAAGCCTCAATAGCGGGAAGGTGCAGGAGACGGCGAGTGAAGAAAATCTTTCAAAAGGTAGGAAGTGAGGTGCAAAGGGAAGGAGCTTCGCCAGGAAATCTGGACCTGCTGGAATGTGGCAGAGAGATGCACAAACGTGTTGGGCCACCAGGGACAGGACATCAGGAAGGAGGTTTGCAGGACATCCCCCGCCTCCAGGGGCTCTGATGAGCAGGACTCCTCCAGATCTCCAAGGCTATTCCCTTTCCAAGTCTTTGTAAAACAGAACTTCAGGACTCCCCCAGAAGGAATACACCAAGCAAAAGCAACTGCAAGCCTGTGGCCTGGAGCCGTGAAGTTGGGTGTGAGACAGTTTTGGAAAGGGCTATCAATTAACAGTAGAGTAAAACCCTGCAGCGTATTTACCAAAGTCACATAGACGATGCCCCCAAATGAAGAATGCAGTGAAATACGTAGAGATATGCATAGGTGTTGCTTAAATCCTGAGTTCTAAGGAACTCTCAGATACCAACACCTTTACATAGGTAGTGTGTTTGATAGAGGAATTGAAATTGAAAAATCCAAGCGAGTTGTACAGACTCGTCTCCCTTGCTCAAATTCAGTGATCGTCTACTAAGGGAACCAGAGATAAAGCATCATATATTCATTTTCCACATTAAAAAGGAAACAAAAAGAGAGGGTGAGCCATCACTTCTTCTCCATCAAAACTTGAAACCAGTCCTTATTCGGCAGTGCAATGAACCTGGTCAATGTTTGGGCAAAATGTTTTCCTTTTCCTAGCTACACACCACCATCATCCTACCTCAAGCTCTCTCTCAAAGTTAAAAGGTATGACATATTTCTTCACAAAATAAATGGTAACCTGGATGTCTAGCAGATTCGCCAACATCTTGGGTTCCAGAGAGATCTGAGGTCACACCCATATTCACACCTTTGTTTCTCTCATCTGCTCCGGTTGCTTGGCTTTTTATGTTCTCGAGCACAGGCTTGTAGTGATGATGCTTAACACCTGATTCACTCAATCAAGACCGCTTGATGCAAAAGGATTCTTTCACACCTGTGTTGCCATCCTGTGGGCTCGGAGGAGAGACTTGGAATCAGGTGCACTCAGAATTTGTGTCTCACTCCCAAGGGTTGGAAATCCTCACTGTAGACAGGAAGGACAGTGGAGGGGACCACAGTCCATCCCACCGGGAGCCAGATTCCAGGGTACCCATCACTAAGCCCTAGACACAGTGTGGCATGGTGCAGGCTGTACATAATGATAAAATAAATATAAATACATCCTTAAAAATAAAATAATCCACTAAAAGTCATGAATGATTTTACTGTGGACTTCATAAATGCTTCTAAAGGTTCCCTTTGGAAGGACAAACTTTATCTCATTTTTGATAAGATCAAAACAAATTAAGGATTTGCAATAGACTTTTAAACTGAAAAGTGGCTTCAATATGAAGTTACATGGTGATGTTAAGTTAAAAGAGGTTTGAGTGATTGATTGATGTAGAGCCTAGTACTGTAAATAAGAACCTATAGATTTGAGTGCTGCTTAGCACGTCCATGCAGGCCACTCACTCTTAGGTTATTAAAGAAAATGAGTCATGGTTGGATAATTGTGACAATCCAATGACTTAGACGGCACAAGGAAATACTTAGTAGAGAACTTGGCAACACATGGGCCCTCAGCACACCAAAGCTGACATATAGCATGAAGTAGGCATTAGAGAGGGATGCTCGTGTTAGAGTCTTGTAAGTGGTTCTTATGGCTGAGAGTCCAAACCAACTTCATGCAGCTTTCATGGGAACAAGCTGGTTTTAGAATCACAAGACCTCAGGGCTGAAAAAAACATCACTGAAGAGAAAACCCAGTTTTGGATGTAAAGGCAGATAGAGACATAGGGAAGCCCATAAAATATAGAGCAATAGTACAGAGTCTAGACAATCAACATCATATGATAAATTCCTTTAATTGATTTATTTACAGCGTCTGTGATACAACTGCTTACATAGAGTCCTGGGTCATTGTTGGTCCTTTTGGAAATACACAAGAGAATGAGAAGACTGATACATGAAGGAAGGCCTAACCATACTGTCTGGAAAATCCCAGGCTGTTCAACACAGAGCAGCAACATCAGAATTGAGTTCAGGACACTGATCCCTGACCTAGACTGTTCTCTCTGTGACTTTTCAGAAAGATCAGACCCCAGCAGCATCTGGAGGCTTTCAGTCGTTATCCACACCCTTCTTGGCCAAGAAGTTGTAGAGACAATTCCAAGAAGCCGGGGTTTTAGACAAACCAAGGCCTAAGTGAGCAATCTCCATATGAGCTGACTCATGTCTGATTCTCAAACTAGAAAATCACTAGTTTGCTGTATGACCCCCAAGTATGCTTGATGTTCCGATCTTCAACTTCCATACCTGTAGAGTTGTGTGGAACAGGAATGCTGGCTTCCCCAGCAGCAATTTATGATGTATGCCTCAGTATCCCCAGTTCTGCCGTGTGATTTCAGACAGTTCGCATCACAGAAAGAGGCCAGAAATCAATACTGTTTTGAGTTCCTACATACAACTGTGACCTTCGCCAACAAGCCTTCTCACTAGGCTCGGGTAAGTCATACATGGCAGAGAGGACTTAGAGCAGCAAAGAGCCTTGATCAGGAGCCACCACTGTCTGCCCTGTTGAGTTAGCACTTGTTCCCCTCTGGTGTCCTCCCGGATAGCCTTCAGGCTTTTTAGCCTGGCAACCACACAGCAACCACTAATTAAGGAGAGAGGGGTTTAGAGTCCGGGAAAGGGGGAATGACAGAGTTGGAAACAGTTAAGCTTTTTTTTTTTTACCTGCTGTGTGGACACACGATCTCTGTAGTTTCAAACCTGCTTGCTCACTGAGACACAGAGGCCATGTCCTCTGTATGCAGAGGAACCAGCCAGGCCAAGGTCTTCACTACAGCATGTGAGAGAAACACAGTCTCCATGACTTCCAAGCTTCAGGTAGCTTAAGATCACACACATAAGCAGGGTGCCTTTAATCCTAGCACTCAGGGAGGCAGAGGCAGGCATATCTCTGTGAGTTTGAGGCCAGCCTGGTCTACAGAGTGAGTTTCAGGCCAGCCAGAGATACACAGAGAAACCCTGTCTTGAGAAAGCAAAAGAATAAGAAAATAAAAGAGACCATGCACACAGAGACACAGACACACATTCACACACAATAGAATTGTGAACTCTCAAGAAAGTAATTTACAAGAGGAAGAAAAAAATCTAAGCTAGAAGTGATGGACAGATTACCCTGTAAAGGACAAGTACAGTTTTGTGTAGCAAAAACAAAAGGGGAGGGAGGGAGGGAGGGAGGGAGGGAGGGAGGGAGGGAGGGAGGGAGGGAGGGAAAGAAGAAGAAGGGGAGGAGAAGAAAAAGGAAGAGGAAGAGGAAGAAAAAGAAAGAAGAAGAAGAAGAAGAAGAAGAAGAAGAAGAAGAAGAAGAAAGGTTTTTAAAGCAGTCCAGGAATCTTGTGTGTGTCCTGCTTTAGATTAAAAATTTTCACAACAGTGACTTCTCCATGGTTTTGTTTTAGCTCCAGCTAGCAAAATAATAAAATAAAATAAAATAAAATAAAATAAAAATAAAAAAGTCCTGTTCTTCTTGAAGAGCAGCCCCTAGATGAAGACTGATTTACTTGTTGAAAAGTCAACTTCAGGTCAGGCCTAACCTGCCCAACCCACCTTCTTTGGATTTCAGCAGGTCCGGTTACAGGAACGGAGAAGAAAAGATATATTTCCTGTTGGAATTTTGTAATAAAGCAATCTAGCTCACAAAGCCTTTGCTCTTATGAAGGCATTTGGGGAGCAACATAATTAAATGACTTCCATAAAATTAAGAGAATCTATTTTCTAATCTCATCTGAAAAGTTAGCTGAGATCTTAACATAATAGCATATTATTTTTATAGCACTTTATTCCTGATTCTCTCGTGCACCCTGCAGTCTCTCGATGAATTCTCCTGCCTGCTTTTTTGCAATGTTCTTTTATTAAATGCTTTTTTCATTAAATGTGAAGCATTTCTGTATATATGTACAAAGAAATGTTTCAAAGCTGCTAGCCCATGGAATACCTGTTGATGTATCCAGGAGGAAGTTGCAACACCCTAACATATAACTCGAGATAGCAAACAAGCTAAAAAGAAGGACAGAAATGGTGCTCTGAGTGATTGGGGCCAACACCCTGGGGAAGATAAATGAAGCTCAATGGATAAAACGATACAGTGTTGATATAAAACCTGCATGCTTTCCCATACCCTGAATACCTTCCATCATTTTTATATTACTTAAAAATACCTAATATAATGCAAATTATATGCAAATAGTTGTCATGCTATATCATTTAGGGAATGAAACAGCCAAAAGTCTGTTCATGTATTATCACAAAGCACCTCTGTGCTTCTGTGTGCCATTAGTTGGCTTCATGGACACAGAGACCAGAGACTCAGGGTCAGTCAAACTAGTTTTCCCCCACCATAGCAGTTATCAAGCTTCTGCCAAAAGAGGTGTCCCTCACCCAAACCTACTCCCCACACTGCTTGAGCACATGCCTCCAGAATACTTACAACCCAAGTTGTTCCTTCCGGCTGTTGAACTTAGAATCTCAATTCATTTTATTTGAAATACCGTGTGAAACAGAAGCTTTCCTTTCAGTGACGGTTCCAACCACTTGCTTCGTCTCCTGCTCTCCACTCCCCCAGACTAAATAACCTAAAACAAGCATTTGAAGACAAACGCCACTCGGAACTCGATGAAGGAAACAGAAAACAATGTAGGGAAAAAAAAAAAAACAGAAAAACATGTCAAACATGGAATTTAGTGCCTCACAACACATTTTGAAAAAAGTTTGGTGGGATGGATCCAAGACAGAAGACGACCATAGGTCATAGGCCTGGGAAGGTGTAAAGTACAAGCAGCCAGAGACTCAGGGTCTCCTGGTGCCTCCAGGCAGCTCGATGATTAGGGGCTGGTACTTCCCAGGTGTCTGTCCAGTAGACAGATTTTGACAATGACTTTGAACTTGCCATCACAGAATAGTTTCGATAGCAGTAATATGACGTCTGCTCATTTCCACATGCCAAGCATCCAGAGAGGGCCAGGAACTCAGCGGCAAACAGGGAAGCTCGGTTTGGATTGCCTAAGCTTCGCACAGCCCAGCTCTGCTGGGGAGGCGGGAAAGTAAAGAGGATCTGTGAATCTGTGAGAACTGCAGAACTAGGCAGTCATTCGAGGCTCTTTGAATAGGCACCTTGTTTAATTTTTTACAAAATCTAGCAAGCTTGTGAATACCCACATACTGACAAGAAGGAACTGAGAGTCAAGGAAATGGAATAAGAAAATATGTCTGCCAACACCTGAATATGACTGCCGTTTCCTATCTCCCATCATGCTTTAGAAATACTTTGATATCAGGAGTGTATGTGTGATTTGAGGCTCAAAAAGGCCCCCTGTGTTTGCTTACATAAATTCAAATGCTTGTTTGTCTACAGCAAACTTTGTGATCTTTCCCTCAAAATACTCAAAAAAAAACCTCAATTTCCTCCGCTCGATGCTGAGTCTGTTGTGTGTTATCAATCCATGTATCATTTATCAATAATAAGTCCAGATTGGCTAAGTCTGTATCACAATGACTTAGGATGTTCTCTCTTCACAGAGGGTCATCTCCTCCCCAGGGTACAAAACATGGCTTTCTAAATAAAGTAAACTATGCAGCTTTCCACACAATACCGTCTTTCTTGAATGCCTGTATATAGGATACTGTATTTTTATAAAAGATAGTCCACTGATGTATGTGATCCAAATATGTACACAATCCATACATTACTGTATTTGTTCTGTAATTTCATTTTATTTTATATTAAGTCTTTTTTTTTCCTTCTTGAGAATTTCATACATATATCCATGACCGTATCCACCCCCACTTACCCCTCCAACTCTCTCCAAGATGTCACCCTCCTCCAAAACCCCTATCATTTATTTATTTGTTTATTGATTGATTTATTTATTTAGCTGTGGCTCATATGCTGGCTAGTGTTTTGTGAACTTGACACAAGTGGGAGTCCTTTAGGAAGATGGAACCTTAATTGAGAAAATGCCCTCATCACATTGGCTTATGGGAAAGCTTGTAGTGCATTACCTTCACTAATGGCTGATGTGGGAGGACCTAGTTCACCAAAGGCAGTGTCTCCCCTAGTTGAGTAGCCCTGGGTGGTGTAAATAAGTAGGCTGAGGAAGCCATTGGGATCAACTAAGGAGAGCAAGCACCCCTCCATCAACTCCTACCTCCAGTTGCTGCCGTATTTCAGTTCCTGCCGTATTTCAGTTCCTGCCGTGACTTCCCTCGGTGATGGACTGTGCTGCGGAACTGTAATCTGAAATAAGCCCTTTCCTCCCCAGATTGCTTTTAGTTATGATGGTTTATCACATCAATGGAAACTATACCTGAGATGATCCACCAAGTCTGTTAGTGTTGTCTATATGCTTGTAGGTGTGGGGCCATTTGCTGAAGCATGGGAAACAGGTCAGAGGTCACACCCTCAAGAAAGAATGTTACTCCCTCTTAGTCTTTCTTCTGTTTTATTGTATAATATAAGAATACTAAAGACATTGTGTTTGTATAACTTTCAAATTATTATGGTAACCAGGTAATTAGATTATTTAGGATACAGGAAGTATGTGCTGATGTGGGTATGGGCTGTGGGTGTGGATTGATTTTACAAAATAATAAAGTATTGATATAAAACCTTCATGTGTCCCCATCCTTTGAATACCTTAATCATCTCCTTATTATTGAAAATACCTAATGGAATGCAAAAGATACAGCTCCTTCACTGTGGTGAGAAAGCACTCTTGCAGATGAGGAGATAACCTCCAGCAGCACTTATTGGCCCATGATGTAAACAGCACAGATACCCAGAATCTCATCTTTGACTGTGTTTAAGATTTTAGGTTGAAAGCATATATAATCTCTATAGTCCTTTGACTTCAGGAGGAAAAAAAACACAAAAACAAAACAAATGAATGAAACTTCACCAACTTATTCCCTACTGGATACTGACTGAATTTCTTAGTTCTTAAAAGTGGTGTGCACACTTACAGAGAAGAATAAGCATCAGTCTGTCCAAGCTGGGAACCCTGTCAATCATTTCCATGTTGTGAACCTCAACAGCAATTGACCTGGCCAAGACATGTTTATTGGTGTAATAGTGGCAGGAATATCACAGGAGCCACCAACCACTTTCTGCTTGGATTTAAGTTATGTTCTACAAAATGAGATCCACATGTGTCAGCATTATTGAACCAAGAATCTGTGACATAGATCCTCAGAGGGAACATGCTACTGTGATGTTGCTTAATGGACACTGTATTAATCTGATTCCCAATGGCTTATCTCTCAACCCTCATCAGAGAAGCTTCTTGCAGTAGATGATGGCAATGATGAACCCAGGGTCTCACAAGTGGCCTAGCCAAGGTGCAGAAAACACAAGAGTATAGAATGTTCAGCCTTAACTGGAACACATATACTGCACAGTCTCCACCCAATGTTCTGGGACCATTGTGAAGGAGGGGACAGAAAGAATGTAAGAGCCAGAGTGGAAACAGTGTCCTTTGGAGACAACAGGACAGTTGCACCTATGAAGTCAAGATAGTCTTTATAGCATATACAAGTCACATGTAAACTCAAGCCTAAACAAATCCCAGATGGACATGGGAGCCCATCCCTATTGAGGCTCTCTTGGCAACTGATGCCTCCTGGGGAAAGGAGAGCCATTTTCTTTAGGAGTATCGCCACTGGTAGGTTTACCACATTCCATGGAATGTCACACATCTGGGAGTCTATGTATGGGTACCACAAATTGGACTTGATGGGTGGAGAAACAAGACCAGAGAACACAAGTTGAGTAATCAGAGGAGGAAGTGGGTTTGGTAAGAGTCCTGGGAGAGGATAAGTTTGGTAAAAACTCTTTATATGATTCTTAAAGAACTAATAAAATATATTAATTTAAAAACTTCAAATAAACTAGAAAATCAAAAATATAACCCAGACAACTGACCTGGGATTTTAGCTTCAAGACCATGACTTATGAAAGAAGTGGGGATGATCCTCTTGGTATGTAGTCTAGATTGGCAGTACTGCAAAGACACAACAAAGAAGACATTAAATGTTTTTTTTTTCTAGGCAAGTTGCCAACTCACAGCAGCAAGTTTCTATTTCATTACAGAATGGAGCTATTAACAAAACTGACATCTAGAAACAGCCCGTGTTTCCAGGGACTGTCTTGTGTGTTAACCTAGAATGTACACTTATGAAGACAGATAGTTGTACACTTACCTAAAGCTAAACACAAAGTGAGTCAGAATACAGGTAGTCGTGCAGAATGGTTCAGCTTGAGCTTCACTGTCCTGGGACAGAAAACTGATTTCTTTCCTGGGCCAGGACTTTATGTCTATGTCACGTTATCCTGGCCACTCCATGTTCACCCATCTCTACTTTTGTATGTTGTAGCTTCTCTATGAGTGCTCAAAAAAATACAGCATTTTTTATCTACTCATGATGCTCCAAGGAATATGAAATGTGGGGCAAGGGGTGATGGAAGAGAGGAAAGAAGAGTAAGAGATTTTAGAGAATGGACTCAGATGGTAGCACAGTCCTCACAGCCAACTCCAAAGGTCACCTTCAGGCTGGAGTTGAAAAAGCATAACTGCTGTAGATCAGGTCTAGTTACATTATGCTGAAGAATACCAATGCATCTTCCAGTGACCAAGTGAGACCCACACTAAGGAAACAATGGATTTACATGCCAGCCTTGCTCCAAGTCCTTCAGAGACATATTCAACATGACGTTTGAACAATCTTGGTGCACTGTGTCTCAGGCAAGGGAATCATTACACATTAAAATTATTCTTTTAGTGAACCCTGATAGACTGATATTTATACTAAAATAAAATCTACAACACTCCATGAAAAACAAACTACTATGAACAAATGCTAAAAACAAATATGAAGGCAGAAGTCTACGGAAGAAATAGTATATTCCTTAGTTGACCGGAAAGGGTAGCCTGCTGGTCCACTTCAGTAAGAGTCTAAAAGAACACCACTGACTTGGTTGGTGTGACTTGTGCAACTATATTTATTCAGCCCTGATGGGGACAAATGAAAGACAAAGAAATGGTTGCAACTAAGTTAAACCTGATGAATCATTAAGTTTATCTATGCTAGTTATAGGAACATGGGTGACTCTCAGGCAGCTGTATCACTAAAATGCCCATGCCAAAATGGGCAATTACTCATGAAAACTGCAACCCTAGGCTTCTGTCCAGCCTGTGGTCAGTTGCAGTGAAGAGTCTCTTCTGCCTCTGCCAATGTTTGCTTCTTGTGCAACCTTAGGGAGGAGCCTGATGAATTTAGAAACTCTCTGAGATTCCCAAGTCATGTAATTTTTTTGTTTATTTCTTGAGCCTTGTAAGTTTCCTTTATTTTCTGAGGCTTAGCAGCTTAACTGTTCCCTCAAGAGGAGTAATATTTCAATTTGGAGAAAGAAAAATTAAGAAATGAACACGAAAATAGATTATGTTGAAGTGTGTTGGGCAAAAATGCTTCATTAAGTCTGAAGGTATTAAGCTCTAACTCTTACATAAAACAAACACTCCTGGACATTTCTGTGCTATCTGTGACTAAAGATTTTTCTGTGGACTCATTTGTACAGCTATGGTATGAGAGATATTCTGCTATATAAATAGAGAACCACAGTAGTCGTGACACCGGATTATTGAGTGTTAACATTGGAACCTGTTGATGGAAGACTGCTTGTTGGTTCCTGGCTGCTCAGCCCCAAAATAACCACACAGAAACTGTATTAATCAAATCACTGCTTGGCCCATTAGCTCTAGCTTCTTATTGGCTAGCTCTTACATATTACTTTAACCCATCTCCATTAATCTGTGCATCACCACGAGATTGAGGCCTACCAGCAAAGTTCCAGCATGTCTATCTTAGGCAGAGGCTCCATGACTTCTTTCTAACCCTGCCTTCTTCCTCCTAGCATTCAGTTTAGTGTTCCTTGCCCACCTAAGTTCTGCCATATTAACAGGCCAAAGCAGTTTCTTTACTCACCAATGGTATCCACAGTCTTAAAGAATGTGTAATTCCACCTCTGCTTTTTCGAAATGAGGAGATAGAAGCCACGAGGGAGAAAGTAATGAATACGGAATTACAAAGCAAGCTACACATTGATTCTACAAGATGCTAGCCATCCTTCCTCATCAAGATGGTTTCTATATAAAAATCTCCAGTCAAGACATTATTTGAAAAAACAAAATTCGGACTCTCTGTTTATTGCTGCAGCCATGATGGCTGTCAGAGGGATCATTACCCACCAGCCAGCTGATAAGATCCATAAATGCAATGATTTAATGTGGCCAAAGTCTGCACTACTTGGGATATTGTGACAAAGAAAGGCAGAGAGCTTTGGGTACACTACCTTGCCCTGATATCAAGATGCTATTCTACAGGAAAGAGTAAATTTGACCAGGGGGAATGTTGGCACTATTGTTCTCTGTATGAGCACAGGCAAAGAGTTGAGTTATAGGTCAGATGCCACGCAAAGGAGAAGAGGCAAGAAGAGAAAGCATTCCTGTTTCTTAGCATACCCTCCAGTGCTTTAGAAGGGGGACAGGAAGTACCCCTAGGTTTCTTGTTGCCAAGGAACCAACCTGAAAAGGATAATGATCAAGATCCTAGAGATATTTCCCCATGGACAGAGCTCTTGACTACAGTGTTGAAACTGAATTATGAATAACAAAAAAACAATACTGAACACAGTTGCAGGTGGAAAAATAGAGGGCTAGTGCCCAAGAGTTAATGCTCAGAGTTCTGTCTCAACTCCTTGGACTTAAATGTACTTGATACAAACCTTGCTGTTTGGGCTTGCCTTCGTCCAGCACATCCTTATGCTGAGCTGATTACTGTTTCATGGGGTTTTTGTTGTTTTTATTTTCTCCCTGTGGGGTATCTGAAGAGATCCTGTTTCCCTGTAACTTCACAGTCACTGGTGCAAGGAGGTTAGACTACAGAATCCATTTTATTTAACCCACAAAAATTCATGTGGAGTTGTGATGCTTTTAACCTACAATGAGACATCACCTGGGCCCTTTCTGCACTTGAGGAATAGTTTCTGTGTTAACTCCATAAATCCATGCCATTCAGACAGTTCTCCTTGTGGCTTCTTCTGTATGGAAATACATTCATCCCTAAGACGGGCTTCAGGCTTTTTACTCTTTAAATGTTTTCTTTCAGATACTAGAAGTATGGGTCCACCCTTTTCTCTCTCTTAAGCACCTGTCTCTTGTCTCCCTTTAAACTTCTCACTGACAAGAGCAAAGGACCCTTCAACTTTTCCTGTATCACACTCACTAGGGGGAATCAGACATTGCGACATTCCAGGTAGACGTGTCATATTTAGGCAGACTTTCTTAGCTCACACCTGCAATAGGGAAGATGAATGCCCTTGCCGCATCTGGAGAGTCCCCTATCTCAAGTGAAAACTCGTGAAAATGGATGACATAATTAACCCAGCACTTGTGTGGTCTTGGAGGTCATTGGAAGAACAGGGGAATACAGTGCCGAAAGCACACGCTCAAGTTCAAGCTGGTACACAAAGATGCTTCACCTCAAACGTCATCGTAAGCGAAGGCAAACTGAGAGAAGCACGTGGGAGAAGGGCAGATTATCATCCACAGCGGGGAATAAACCCACCCCAAGGTTGATAACCTCCACAGCTATGCTGCATCATTGGTGTGCCATCCCTATTCTCACTTTTGTGTTCCTAAAGGTGGCCCCTGTAGTACACTAAAGAAATCTTCATGTTCACCTAGAACTCTTACTGTGTAGCTGCTGAGTGCAGGACATTAGAAAAAACCCTGGGGAACAAGCACACACCCTCTCTGCCTCTACGGGTCTCACTGGGTAGAAAGATAGTGAAATTGAATGTCATTTGGGGTGGCTGTGTGTTGTGTGTGGGAACACAATGGAAAGAGCAATCACAAAAGAGTAGAGTGAACCCAGGGTGCACATTCATAGTTCAAAAATTATCTCATCCCAGGAAGAACTGTCCATTTGGTAAAATAGCTTTGTCCTCCTGGCGCCATGCTCTCCATGTATTCTGCTTAGCAGAAACGTGACAAGCTGTAGCCATAGTGAACCATCTACCAGCTGTCAAAGACTGACCGATCTGCCTCCAAACAAGTTCTGTCACCAAGAGTTTTAAAGTGTCTAAAGGACAACAGAGGGATTCAGGATTCTCATTTCTTTGTCTTTTAGATTTGTTTCTTAACTAGAAGTTAAAATTATTCATAATCATAGGAGGGAGCATTCCATACGGCTTTGTAAAATTTCCCAGAGCACTGAGGTACTAAGAGTCTCTCAACACACTAAATAATGAACCATCCATAGTAGTTATGCAGATGATATGGGAATAATGGGAGTATATAGATAAAATCACACCCATCAATCAATTGGCTTTGAGTTAAAGAAAAGTTAAACATTATCAAAGATTGTCAATTTGCAACATTTTATAGAAACATGTGTGACTCATTATGGAGAAAACCATAAGTATGGTGAGCACATCATGTATGGACAAGGACGTAACAATGTGATTGTTGAATATTATATAATAACCCACAGCACAGAAACAATACCTGATCCTGCCTCCGCTGGGCTTGGCATTGGATCTAGGGCATTCTTTTCTCCAACGGTGTTTCTGCATCTGTGGAGTAATGGTGGCCAACCAGCTGCCATGCCATATGCCTCCTCGACCTTGTGGCTCACTAGATACCTCATGCATCTCTAGAGTGTCCAGTCTCTCCTTCACAGGGGCCACACAGCTCATGGCCATTTCTACTGCCTCCTGGGGTGACTCCTCTCTGCCACTAGTCATGCCCCCAATTGTCTCCAGGTTACAACTAGGAGGTATTTATATGCTGTGGTTCTGACATGTAAGATAATTCTAGGGAGTTGAGGTAGAAACCCTCACTCCCATATTGTAAACCTTGTTCCCTGAGCTGTGACTTTCAACATTGCTCATGACCACATGGACTCAAGCAGCAAAATTATGGCCAAACTATGTCATCCTTCTTGTGTCTTGAGTATCAGGAAATTATAGAAAGATATTTTCAAAATAAGCAAATAGGTAGACAATTTTCTGGCCCAGTTTCAATTTTCTCTGTGAAGACAATTGTCTTCACTCCCCCACAAACCCCCAAAACACAAGACACTGTGATACTAACTCCAATTTGGGATTGGAAATTCTAGCATGTTTGCTAGCAGTGAGTGACTAAGAGCTGCTGAGAGGCACAGGTTAAGTTTGTGCATAGAGAGATGACTTTGGCATACTAGTAATTGAGGGACTGGCAGCCAACAGGGAACCCAGGCTTATGTGAAAATGGACCTATATGATGTCTGCGAAATCAGGCTCTGTATTACATTAACATTCCAATGCTAGCCTAGGATATTTTAAAGAAATAACATATCTAAGTTTGCTGGAATGTTTTCTGATGAGATGAAAAAAAAGAATTTTTCAAAAATGTTTAAAATTGATATTACTTAAAATTAGCTCCTGCATTAGTGGCTCAACATGTCCAGGGAGACTGAAGTTAGACATAGGTTTCCATGGCATCATAGTCCAATGGAAGGATGACCAAATTCAGATTAGAAGTCTGTGGTTTAGTGTCTCCCCATTATGGATGGGTTTTCTGGATCTTCTCCATGCCCACCTGCTTCCTATGGCTCCTTCTGTATGGAAATACATTCATCCCCTAAGACAGGCTTCAGGATTTTAAATGTTTAAACTTTAGAAGCCCACCTTTGCCAGTGTCCAACTTTATTTCTGCCACTGCCTTCTTCTCTCTGCCTTCATAGATAGAACTGAAGACTGCAAACTGGTTCTGGAAAAGGCTTTGGCTGGTTTGATCTTCTCTTCGAGCTATTAGAACCTTCTCCAGATAAGCAGTGGGATTCATTCTCTCTCTCTCTCTCTCTCTCTCTCTCTCTCTCTCTCTCTCTCTCTCTCTCTCTCTCAACACTTCATAGTTCCTTCAAGCATTTTTTCCATGGGTTCACATCCTGGTGTCACAAAAGCCCATTTTACCTGCCTTGCTTCTCTACCTGCTTTGCCTTTGACATGCCTTCTTCACTGTGCTCCATCACTGTTAGCCATGGGTACCAAGTGAGAGGTCTGTGCCTCTTTTTTGCCTTGAACATGTTAGTCATGGTTGCTATTAATTTGCATGTTGTCAATATTGACTTACCTCAGAGAACAGAGTAGCTGGATGAGAGGAAGAGGGATGAAGGAACTATTAGTCATCGAAGCAGAACAAACAACATTGACCAATTAAGTCAGCCATCTTACGTGGGAAGGGTTCACAGTGCCACAAAATGATTACAATAATACTATCAAGAATTATTGATTAAAGGTCAATGTAAAAGACACAATAATAAGTAGATTGGAAATATTGTGAGAATTAATGGATGTGGCAGAGATGAGAAGTGAGTGCACACTGTTAAAATGACACCACTAGATTTTGTGGAGTTAAGGTTGCACAAGTCTTCAACTTGTAAAAAGTGCAGGATCTATGAAGCACAAAGACAGAATTGTGCTCAAAAATAAAGTGATGCCTACCATATAGCTGTTTCTTAAATGGTAGCCTCTAAACCACCTCCGTGAGATTTGCTCAGGTGCTTAGAACCCAATACTTGCATCTCAACCTGGGTCTGGTGATATCTGTCGAGCACTAGGGCCTATATTTTTTTAAAGAATCTGTTAGGCTCTCTTTATGCAGGTGTGCTGTGGGATAATGCTTTTGTACGCTGTAAAGATTTGGCTCTTTGGGTTTTTGATCCTACTGCACCTATTGGCTTTGTGGGAACCTAGGCAGTTTGGATGATCACCTTACTAGAACTGGATGGAGGTGGGTGGTCCTAGGACTTCCCACAGGGCAGGGAACCCTGACTGCTCTTTGGGCTTACGAGGGAGGGGGACTTGATTAGGGGAGGGGGAGGGAAAGGGGAGGCGGAGGTGGGGAAGAGACAGAAATCTTTAATAAAAAAAATAAAAGAAAAGAAAAAAAAAAGATTTGGCTCTTGTATTAGTTTAATAAAACACTGATTGGCCAGCAGCCAGGCAAAAAGCATAGGTGGGACAACCAGGCTAAGAAAATTCTGGGAAGAGGAATGGCAGAGAGATGTAGTCAGACCTAGATGCAGAGGAAACAAGATGAGAATGCCTCACTGAGAAAAGGTACCAAGCCATGTGGCTGAACATAGATAAGAATTATGGATTAATTTAAGTGGTAAGAGCTAGGTAACCATAAGCCTGAGCTAAGAAGCCAACCAGTTTATAATTAATATAAGCCTCTGTGTGTTTCTTTGAGACTGAATGAGGAACAACAGAAACTTCTATTTACACTGGTGCATGTTAAGACTTATGCTACTGCTCTGTCTCACAGCTATACTCTATCTCTCTCCATCTCTATCTCTCTATATCCCTCATCTCTACCCTCTCTTTTCCCTCTCATATTGCCCTGCTTCTTAACATGTAGCATGTAACTTATGGGTATCAACAAATGGAACATGTTACAGCTTTTGCTGTGGAACCACACTTTGGGCATGAACCATTTCCATAGAACTTGGTGGATCTTACCCTCTGAGGACTCCATGCACCATCAGGAGGGCACAGATGTGGAGTTGTCTCATGAGATACATGGATAATAAACAAAGGAGGAAACACTTGGTAGTTGGAGGTGGAGAGTGTGGGTGGAGTCAAGATGTAAAACATCATCATCAGACCTGAAGAAGACATATCCAAGAGTTTCTAAAGTTCAACATCTGGGGTCATCAGAACCTTCCTTACGGGCCACACACACCAACATTCTCAATAGTTAGGCCTCCCATGACTGGCTAACCTTCCCATTGCCAAGTAAAGGGGCTCACAGGAGCGCAAAGCTGAGGCCAAGCCAAAAACAGTAAATACACAGGCTTGAGTGAGCCAAGTGATGGCGCAGAATTTAACAAGAGAGCATGCAAGCCATCGACTGCTGCGACTTCCCTGACACCATCTTCTGAGGCCAAAGAGGCCCAACCTCTCCCCCGTTTCAATGACTTCTTTTGACTCCATGAGAAGCCTCAAAGATCACAGGTTCCAGGTTAACCTCTCAAAAGTGTTCAACCTTCATGCTTGTCTGGGCTGCAGTGTCAGCTATGAAGTTCAGGCTCAAAAAGCATGCCACCAACTCATACTATTTTAAGTAAGTTTTCCATTTTGTGTTGAGATGCATTCATACCCATACCCACTGTGAGCTGCATGCAGCCATCAAGAGACTTGTTGGACACACCTGTGAGTCACAATCCAAAGTTTACTATTTGAAAAAGTCAACATAATAGATAGACGTAGGTTAGAATGTGAAATGATATTCAATAATATATTCAGGAAAAAGTGGGTATCTAAAATGACCTTCCACTTTATCTAAACTTTTTACTGGAGAATTATGAGTTTAGAGCCTCCATCGCCTATCACAACAGCTCATACAGTTGACAATTTCACCATCTTCTAGTTCATTTCATCCTAGGTAATTTGAAAGCAATCTCACTCAATGCCCTAAATTGTTTGTGTAAATGGCTTCATTGATTTTAAGTGAAAGATAAATTGCATCTTGAAACTGTCTTAGTCCTGAATACACATCAACTTGAGACATATTTAAATTTCTTTTGATAATTGCTTCTCTCGGAGTTGAGTGTTTAAGTACAAACTGTTATGTGCATCTTTTGAGTTAGTGTTTTGCTGTCAATCGGTGATGTTCTGCTTGCCTTAAGGAGTACACTTTAGAGAACTGTGGGTTTCTCATGATGTATCTAAAATCTCTTGGCCAACTCAAGGTCATGCATAATTTATTCTGTAGTCCTTTTGACTTTTTACAGGTTTACATTGTACACATAGTTGTTTGGTTACATTTAATTGACTTTCATATAAGATCTGAATTACAACTTGACTTTTCTAGTTGGTTAACTTGTGTATTTCTTTACGGGTATGTGCATAACTAAACTATAATTATCATGTAAAAGGTTATCTTACCTTCTTATTTAGCTGTGACTCTTCTCCTTCTTCTATCCCTATTATTCTTAGGTTTGATCTTTTTATTGTGTCCCATATTTCCTGAATGTTTTGTGATGAGAATTTGTTGGCTTTGCTGTTTTCTTTGATCAGTGCGTTTGGATGTTCACCTTACTAGACCTGGATGGAGGTGGGTGGTCCTTGGACTTCCCACAGGGCAGGGAACCCTGATTGCTCTTCGGGCTGACGAGGGAGGGGGACTTGATTGGGGGAGGGGGAAGGAAATGGGAGGCAGTGGCAGGGAGGAGGCAGAAATCTTTAATAAATAAATAAATAACAAAAAAGAAAAAAAGGTGATCTTAGTACATTGAATTACTTTATACTTTCCTCAAAATCCAATTAGCTATATTTATATAGACCTGCTTTTTATATGGCCCACCAGTAGAAAAATAATTTTTTACTCTCTGTGGCTATACCTATCATTAAGTCATTAGTACTATATATTCTTTAATGTGTTAATCATATTTTATTGAAGTCTATGCATGTGTTTCAATAGCTGAAGTCTGCTTCCTACTTAACATTATTGGTGTCAACCACATTCAAGTAGCTCTGATTTGCCTGGTTCTTTGTCCATGCCACTCTTTCTGTCTCTTTGGGTGACATTGGTGGTTCCTTCCCTGAACACTAGAGATGAGGAGTTGGAAGTTCTGTGAAAAAAATAGTTTTTTGTTCTGATTCTTTGCTTGCCTGGACTCACACACAGACTTTGTCTGCTCTGAGCTCCCACTCACCCCTCTGCCACTCAGTAGAATCCATCCTATGATCCTGACATTGCTTTTCACCCAGGAACCTGAGCAGAAGCTAGACTCTCAGAGATTTCATCACAGTTTCTGATTTGGACACCCTCAAACTCTTGTTTCTATCAGCTGTACCATGTGTAGAGAAACTCATGGAACCAGAACCCTGTCTCTGTTGGAGAAGGGAGGCCGATTGTTGGTTCCCAGCTGCCAGGCTAGCTTAGACCCAAAATAATCACTCAGAAACTGTATCAATTAAATCACTTCTTGGCCAACTTTTAAAAATTAATTGAACCCATTTCTATTAATCTATGTATCACCACGAGGCTGTGGCTTACTGGGAAAAGTTCTGGTGTCTATCTCCAGTGGAGTAACATGGCATCTCTTTGACTCCACCCTTCTTTCTCCCAGCATATAGCCTAGCTTTCCCTGCATAGCTCTGTTCTTCCCTGCCATAGGCTCAAAGCAGTTCTTTATTCATTAACCAATAAATTAACCAACATAGACAGAAGGACCTCCCACACCATGTCCCTAAGTGACTGCCTCTCCAGATTCCTTCAGCTGTGCTCGTGGATTGTTTTCCCATGATTCTTGTGCTGCTGAAAATTTTCCACAGAATGCTCAGGTTTCCTGATGTATTCCTACCCTAGAACTGTGATCCTCTCTGTTTTCTGCTGGTAAAATGGTGGGATGGACCCCCCTACACATAAATCTTCCCACTCTGACTGTATCTGGGTCCGAGAAGGTCAGAGGACTGGTCAGAAACCTAGGCCAAGGAAGCCAGTCACTCACCTCACCTTCTGTTTAATGTTCTCAACACTATTGCTCCCTTCCTTCTTCCCTTGAAGGTTCCATCTGACTCTTGCGAGCTTGTATTTTCGCAGGTGGCATGGAACACCAGCTCATGCATTCATCATTATAGGAAGCTAAAGATTTCTCTGGATCTGAATTTCTACCACAGATTTTGGTATGAATGAACTGTGTGCCTGTGTTTGCACAACTGTGTAGCTGCTATCTCCCCTGGGCTGAGTTTCCTAAGTGAGTTCTCTATTAATGTCCATTTGGAAGTTGTGAGCAACGCTGTTCTAGATTTTCCTAACCGTTTTCTCTTTATTTCCCAGGACCCAACACTAGACTCCTTCACCCTGACTTGCTACTTCCAGCCTTAGTTTGTTTTGCTTTGTTTCTCTTCCCTTCTGTTAGAATAAATTCTGGTGATCTCTCTTTGAATAACTAATGCTTTCCCCTGTGGATCTAGGATGGTATTAAGTACATCATGTTTCCCCCCTTTCTTTTAATATCTGGGCTACTTAGAAGCTGCTAATTTGTTGGCTTTTTCTCTTGATAATAGACTTTCTTTCTCTTATCTACTTTTCTTAATCTTAACTATTACCTTTATTCTTTATATTTCTCATAGAAATTCTTACAAGCATTCTTGATTTATGTAATCTTTCTCTTTCAAGCATTTGCATAAGCCCCATGATATGCGACTCACTTTCTAAAGCCCTGGGAGTTTCCACTGCGAAGAATTAGGAGTCCTCATTGTAAGCGCGCTGGGTATTTTTATGTGTCTCAGGACAGACTGCAAAGGACTTTGGGAAATTTATGATAATCATTTTTGTGCATCAAAATTCATTTTTTGCAATGCTGGGAATGGCCTACTTTTAAAATAATAGTATTTCAAACCCCAGTCTGACATATTAAAACAGCAAGAGCTTCCAGAAAAAAACAAAGCTGGATACTTAAATCTGTGGTTCTGAGGTCCAGTAAAAGTTTTTCTATTAAGGTTTCTGGTCACGGTACTTCCTTCTTGACACTTGTTCTTGTTAGACATCAGATGTGTCCCCAGGCCCATTTCATTTGTATTGAGTAAACTTGTTATGTCATGTAAAAGAATGTCTAATACTCTCAATCCATCTGATTTATTGGCTTACTACTTTTCTTGTGTTAGAAATAAGAGTAACAAAAAGTTGTTATTTTTGTTTGGAGATCAAAAAAATCAAAAGTCCGAAAACCACAGGGTCAGGTTTCTCTTTCATTTCTGAGCATCCTGTGGGAATGAAAGCCCAGTGCAGGAGCATACACAGAGCTCAGTGTTCACCCTGACTCATGGTAGGCCTGTCCCTTAAACTTAGATTTTACAATACTGTAATTCTGGAGACAGAATAAACCAAAGAGGTGCAGAGAATGAAGTGACCTGAGTTCATCCTTAAAACCCTTCCCACAATTAAATAACTGTCAGTAATTTAGACCATTTCCTCTGCCCTGTTTTCCTCCTGTGTATACAAAGCCAGGTCACCCACCTGTTGATGCCGTGAACTTCAGACCACACTGTCTTGCTCATCAGTCTATTATTGAAACAGCTCTTCAGTCCAAACTAAAGCAACTCATGCTTAGTGTCTCAGGCTTGGACATTATGTCTCTGATTTTCCTCTGTGTTCATGAAATAGTTCACCATTCTTAAAGTTTCTCTGAGTTGTAGTTAGTAGAGAGATAGCAATCAGTGTAAAGAATTCATACAAATCCTTAGTGCATCTGGATAGAGGCTGGAGAGGGGGCTCAGGAGAAATCACTTAATCTGTCGGGGTGAGGACCAGAGTTCAGATCCTCAGAACCCATATATGCTGTGTAAGCATGGCCACCCACCTCTAGCCCCAACCTTCAGTAGGTGTTGGCAGGTGGTTTCTGGAGCAAATTGCCTTAGCTAGACTAGAAAAAAGCTCTCCATTCTTGTGAGCACTTAACACATTTGCCTCAATGTGTAAATGGACAGCAATGAAAGAAGACATTTGAAGTCAAACTCTGGTCTCTACACATATGAACACACGTGAACACATAAACACACCCTACACACCCTCACACACATACACACACACAAAAAATTATTTTAACCTATTCTTCTAAAACATTCTCCGCTCAGACCCTACGACAACGTTTGGTTAATGTAATAGCGCGGCAAGAGGAGGCTTACCGGTTTACTAACTGATGGGAAATTAAAAAGGCACACAGAGCACACTTTTTCCATTTTCTAATTTCAAAGTCAGGCATAAAAACATTATTTAATGGAAGTCCTAAGATTGTACTCTCTCAAACAAAGGAGCAACTTTTGAAGCCACTAGCTCTGTCTCATTTGTATAATGTCCCCTGGGGAGCAATGAAGCCATATTTGTTCCTAGAAAGTGGAGCAGAGCCAAGTTTTACAAGATCCTGAGAGCATTCTGTATGAAAATGTTCTATGGAGGAGGTCCACAGACATGGATGAAAACCTCAACAAACCGAGTTCCACTGGAGCCTTCCCATCTCCTTATCTCAAAAGAACAGAAGGGAACCCTGTGAAATCACGTACCTTTCCCTGAGCTGGGTGCTGCACTTACACAAATGAAGGAATTTGTCTACATTTTTTTTCCTCTCAGGTTAGTAGGGCTCTTTCCTCAGCACTACATTCATGCCAATCAAAGCGCCTGAAGCACAAATTCAGAGCAAACAGGGCTTGCAGTCCTGTGCTTTGTGATTTAAACGCTCAATGCCTTGCCAGCTCTGAGGAAGAGAGAAAAGGCATAGATTTGAGCGTATTCTAAGCTGGCAATTGTAGGAAGAAACCTTCATGTGAGAAGCATGTAGGGGAGCATTAGGTAAATACCCAACAAGAATTATTGGAATGCTGGCTGTCTCAGGTTCCTTAGGTTCTCTAATTTTCTTATCTATGAATTGGCCATGAAAGATTTTCTTTCTTGGAGAGCTGGCTGAACTCATTACTTCCTCTTGGCACTTTCTTTAAAAAAAAGCAGTGGCTGCATCAACCTGATAAACTCTAAGAAAGCTGAAACAGACCACAACCACTATGGTTTCCAGCTAAGTTGACGATGAACCAGCATCCTCAGGCAGCACCGTGCTGTCAACAGAGGCCCCCTCTGTCTTAAAGCTTAGCTTAGCTCAGGCTCAGGCTCCTCGCATTGCAACAGTCTCTCAGTTAGCAGGTTAAACTGAACTGCATAACTAAGGTTAGAGCTCAACAATAACACGGGAGAGAACTGGGAAGCTGGGTCTGTAGGATATTTGCCAAAATATGTCATTCATTTTAAAAGTCTCACTGGCCTCGTTTAGGCCAAACTGAGATGTGTCAGCTTTTACAAGGAAAGACAGGTCCAATAAGGGACAGAATAAGATAGAATAACATGAATGACTGAATGAATTCATAGATGATTAGGGGATTGTATAGAGATGCCAAAAGCTAAACAAAAATTAAAAGTGTTTTGGTGGATATATACCTTGCATACAGAAATATAACTAGGGAAGTGTCAGCAACAGGAGTTGAGAGAGAAAACATTCTTAGAGATAGAGAGCTCTTAAAAAACAGAAACACCTATAAGAAAATAAATACAAGTAATTTGCCAAAAAAAATTATACTAGTAGTGGGGATGTAGCTTGGTAGTAAAAGGAATTGTCCACCATATGTAGGGATAGAATTTAATCCCTACGACTACTGATAATAGTAATAATAATAATAATTACAGTCAATAACTATAGAAACTACTTATCTAAGCAATACTCATGCAGAGCTACATAAAGCAAAGATCATGAAGTTTGGAAAGACTCACTCGGGGAGACACCCTACCCCTGCAAGAGTGACAGGTTTTCATCAATGTTCTGGACTAAAACTCTCTGACGTGTCACGGCATCTTAACAGTTCCCAGTTTTCATCCAGAAATGCACCTCCAAAGAATCCAGACTAAGGAAACATCCAGAAGAACAAATATTTGAAGTGAATATGTCATGTTGTATTTACATCTGGCTATCAAAACAGGTGGGCAGGCATCTTCAGTGTTGGAACACTGAGGGGTAGCCCTTTCTAGTCACCCCAAATAGGTCAGTCTCTGAAGCTGTGCAGATGGTGGTAGTCTAAACAGGGTTAACAAGACTCCTTAAAGTTTGGCATCCTGAGTCCCACACCTTGAGAACCATGTGGAGTTACTCAGCTGTGCCAGGTGGCCACAAAGCATCTCCTGGGCTCCAGAAAACTTTCACCACCTCCCTCACCAAAGAGAGAGTGATCTAGGATGCCCAGCTGACAGTTGCCTATGCTTTGCTGTTCTGGTTCTATACTCCAATGATCTGATTACTGTCAAAACCTCCCAAAAGAACATTGTGACAATTTTAAATTTGAGGGTTACATCTTTTTTCCTCCAACCTTATGAAAAGGTACCATCTTGAATGATTTGCTTGCATTTCTACTATCATGGGCCTTCAGAATATGTGTGACATTCTCCCACTGGATAAAAATCTGTGTGATAAATGGCCACATGGGTGGGTGTATGTATATGTGGATGGATGAATAAATGCATGGATAGACAGACAGAGCATGCATAAATGGGTAGATGGATGGGTGGATGGATGGATAGATGGATGGGCTGATGATAAGTGGGTGGGAGGATGGATGGATGGATGGATGGATGGATGGATGGATGGATGGATTGATGATAGGTGGGTGGATGGATGAGTAATCTTCTATCACATAGGTGGCACTAGGGACTGAAAGGAGTAAAGTATCCTGGTTCTTCCCAATTCCACACAAACTTCTCCAAATATATTTTCAAACACCCTACAGTATATGATTTGGGGAACACACTATATGCAATTTTCTTGGCTAAAGGATAAATTTGTCCCCCACAAACAAAACAAAGAGCAGCATTATACTTTCCTCGTCACGAAATCAAGGCACGCATTTACAATAGACTATGCTTATCTACCAAGTCTGCACCTGCTGCAAGCCCACTTGAGAGGCTGAGGCAGTAGGATAGCTAGTTTGGAGCCAGTAGGATAAGGTTATATGTAAGAGCCTGTTCTTTCTTTATGAAAAAAAATTCAACAAATACTTTTTTAACAAATTACATCACTGAGATTTTTTATATTTATAAGGTAATGCTTAGTCTTTGATGTCAATTGAAGAGCAAATCAGAAAGTCCACACATTTAAAAATCACTGCAGATCGCTGCCTATGAGTCCTCAGAGTGAAAGAACTTATGTCCTTGAGCTCTCAGGCCAAGCTCACAAACCCATCAGTGGTAAGAACCGTAAGTGAGGTCCCCGAACATACAGTCCATCTCACAGCAACCTACCAGCAAGGCCCCACTCCGCGTGTGCCTGTGAGCACGGGAGTCTTTGAGGACAGTGGCTAGTTCCCAGGCTGCGGAAACTGAAGGCTTTCTCAAGACAGCCGCCTCACGTCTGGGAAAATCCTTGGTTTTGTGACTCTGGTTAAGTCACCTGACCTCATGGCCTCCTTGTTTTCTCCTTTTTGAGGGCAATGAGGATGCTGATTCTTCTGGGGCTATTCACTTATTTTTGTGTTCTCTCTCTCTCTGTCTCTCTCTCTCTCAGAGCTAGACTGGAACTGTTCTTCTGGGTGTCCTGGCCTGCCCAGTGTGAAGTGCTCTGGGGAGTGGGAGCATACTCAGACGCTGCCATCATCTGTCGACCAGAGAATGGGATCCTAAGACCTTACTGCTTACTGTACGATCAAATGCTTTATCACATCGCTGCCATTGTCAGCTGCTTCCTATTTACTTGGAAAGGCCCTGGCTGCTGGAGATCTGCTACTGTGGTATTTCCTTATATGGCTGGGTGGCTCAGAACTCCCACATCAGTGGTCAGCACAAGATAGGACACCAGGTTTTGGAAGAAGCAACTGTGGTGTGAGCCACGATTCAGGACTATGGTTCCTCAGTTTGAATTTTAGTTTCTTTCCCTTTTTAAATTTATTTTATGTGTATGATTTTTTAGAATTTATTTACTTATTTTACATGCCAGCCACAGTTTCCTCTCCCTTTTCTTCTCCCAGTCACTCCCCCCACTCCTCTATGTTCCCACTCCACTTCACCTCCTCTGTTTCTGTTTAAGAAAGGCCAGGTTCCACGGTTATCAACAAAACATGGCATATCACATCGCAGTTAGACTGAGCACCTCTCCATGTATTAAGGCCAGACAAGGTGACCCATTGTGAGGAGTAAGGTCCCACGAGCCAGTAAAAGAGTAGAGACAGCCCCTGTTCCCACTGTCAGGAGTCCCACAAGAGGACCAAGCTACACAACTGTAATGCAGCGAGCCTAGCTCAGTCCCATGCAGGTTTCCTGGGGTCATAAGGGCTCACAGAGACCGAACTGACCACCAGGAAACCTGCATGGGACTGAGCTAGGCTCGCTGCATTACAGTTGTGTAGTACGTGAATGTCTGACCTGCTTGTATGTCTGTGTATCACATGTGTGTCTGGTGCCCTGAGAATCCAGAAGAGGTTGTAAGTTCTCCTGGACGGGAGTTACAGATGGCTGTGAGCCACCACCATATAAATGCTGAGAATTGCACCCCGGTCCTTCAAACTAACAGCCAATAAATGGTCTTTACCACTAAGCTATCTCTCCACCCCCACATGTTCCTTTCCATCTGCAGAAAGCGGTCCGACTTTACTCTGAGCATGCCTGGCCAACTCCCGCTTACCATCCAGTTCCTAGCTTCAGAAAGACTCTGCTCCCTGTCTGGCTGGTTAACTTTATGGATTCCCCAGTGATACCCCAGACCAGCTTTTAAAACAAGAGCTGGGAGCTGAACAGAGATCTTTGGCAGAATTGGAAACGTGTTAAGACAAGAAGCCTAGGAAATGATTTAAGAAGTCATCCAGTATAGGAAGACAGCAGGGACATGTGGCCAAGGCCCAGTGAAGGACAAAATAACGGTGCTTTCTTCAGATACTCAGAAAGCATATCCAGAGGTGACTCAGGGAAACATGGACATACAATCTAAAGTGAGAACAAGCTGAGGTTCAGCACGTCTCCTGCAGTCATAGGCCACGTAATATGTTCAGGTAGAGGTTAAATTCACCAGTAATATTGTGGATTTAACTGTTGAAGTTTATTGCTTTGTTCTTAATCTGATAGTTAGTGTGGTATGGATTTGGGGCTAAAGGTAGGAAATCATATTGAATTTCTGAGAATTTCCAGGATACTGATTTGTTGTCCCTGAATCTCAAAGTTCAGCACATAGAGAATTTGAGAAATATGCTTTTCCTTCCCTCTATGCTATAATTTGTATTTTGTTACTGAGTAAACATACTTAACAGCAACATTACTATAAAGATTTTAAAATACATACATACATAACAATTTGGTCTTGCTCTTCAACTCATATAAGTAGGGGCAGCATCTTTTGCAGCCTAGATCCAGAGTAGAAGTCCTAGGTGACACCACCTCCAAAAATAATGTTTAGAACCCAAAAGCAATTTTCAAATTTGGCTGAAGTCATGACTCACAAATTAAGGAATTGGTCTGACATAGCCAATCAACATACAACAAATACGAGTGCAAGTGAAATAAAGTCAAACACAGTAGCCAAGGTTCTGAGGGAGCAATTCACAGGAGTGACAACCGTGGCGATCGATAGTCTTCCCAACAATGCTAGCTGCGGACTCTCTTTCCTAGTTTAGTTCTAATTGAGAAAGGCCTGACGGCAGCTAGACAGCTGCCACTAGGAAAGACCTCACCACATCTTTCTCTGAACGGTATTTGATCATAATTATCAGAGATTATTACATTATTTGGATCTTTGCCCCAGGATATCTATTGTGACTGTCACGATTCGAGTGGGAACAGTTAGAAAAGAGGTGTGAACAGCTTGGGGTAGCTCACATCTGCCACTCAGGGCCCTGAGGTAGGAAAAGGACTCCACGGAGAGACCCTGCCTCACAACAAAGACAAAGAAAGAGAAATAAAGTAAAGAAAAGAAAGGGAGAATGGAGGGATGGATGGAAGGAGAGATAGGGGGAGGAGAGAGAGGCAAAAGGAAGAGAAAGACAAGAAAGAGCAGAAAGGAAGTGGGGGTGGGTAGGGCAGCCATGACAGTTCAAACCAGATGTGTCAAACCTACTAGGCACATGACCAAAGACACCATTGTGAATTGTGGTGAATGACATTCCCTGATGTGGACAGTGATTCCGATGCAGCATAAGAACAGCACCTCTCTCTCTCTCTCTCTCTCTCTCTCTCTCTCTCTCACACACACACACACACATACATACATACACACACACACACATAGCACTGTTCTCAGAACAAGAAGCCTTAGTGAAAATATGGGCCTTACAGTTCCTCCGTGTATGTTTTCTATGCCCTTACTGTCTGAGATAGGGTTTCTATTGCTGCGATGAAACCATCATGACCAGAAAAGCAAGTTAGGGAGGAAAGGGTTTATTTGACTTTACAGTGCATTATGTGACCCATCACTGAAGGAAGTCAGGGCGGAAACTCAAACAGGGCAGGAGACCCGGAGCAGAAGCTAAGCAGAGGTCGTGAAGGATGCTGCTTACTGGCTTGCTTCCTGTGACTTATTTAGCCTGTTTTTTAATACATCCCAGGACCGGTAGCCCAGGGATGGCACCACCAACCACGGGCTGGGCCCTCCTGCACTGATCACTCAATGAGAAAATGACTCTCTGCTGGATCTCAAGGAGACAATTCTTCAGCTGAGCCTTCTTCCTCCATGGCTCTAGCCTATGTCGAGCTGACATATACAACTGCTCCGTACACTTACCTTTTGCTTTTCTGCCTCTGAGAATTCTGAAGGGGAAAGAAAGCAAGGTTCAATAACACTGACATCACCACAACCATTCTGTGCCATAAATTCCCCCCCTCGGGGCCAGGCTGACCCCGACATTATGTTCAAGCTGAATATCCAATAGAGATGTGTACCTCGGTAAGGAAAGGTAAATGAGAAAGGGGTCACAAGGGTGAACTTGGGTTTTTCCTGCTCAGGTGTTCACAAGCGTTTGCCTGAAAGAAACACGGATGTTTACGATGTTTACATTTCCCGTTAAACATGGCGGAGTCCTTCCGTCACGGACTTGGTCCATTCACTCCACTGAATCAGAGCGTTCTGGGGGAGGGGGCCCAGGCTCTGGTCCCTGAAGCTCCTTTTAGCAGCAGCCTGCTCTACCTGACTCCAACATTTCAAACAGGTGCACTCTGGTTTTTGTAACAGAGGCGGGGTCTCTGCCGCAATGGCCGCTTAGCTGTTCAGCCACTTTTGACTTGAAGAAGGAACAGTTAGAGAAGCTGTGCTTCCAAGGAGGTACGGATGGAAAGTTACTGTTTACTCAGCTTTACCAGAGACTCCCAAGCCATTTCATTGGCACAAGAGTTGGCTTGCTGGCTTACACAGATCCTAAGCCTGAACAATAGCCAGGACTCCCTGGAGAGACAAGAGCCTGGCTGGAGAAGCAGCTAGGAGATGCTTAAGGATTGGGAACCACCACCTGCATTTTCCCTACTTCTCGGGAAGCCAATGCAAGGTCATCTATGCAGAGTGGAGGGGCTGATGCAGGCTGGACTACCAGTGGGATAATTTCAAGTTGCAGATGTTGAACCCTCACAGACACTGGGGAGGAGGATGCAGCCAGGGACCATTCGGGCACTTGGTGTTTAACCATAACTAAAGGGCCCTTTGATGTGTTTAAGGATGGGGGCACCTCTCTTCCAAAGCTTCGACTGTAGTCAAAGGGGCTGTGATGCCCGTGGCATTTAATCAATGTCTTCTGTACTTGTGATATTTCATCACTGGGAGGAAGATTAAATAATGAAGACATTAGATGAACCCTCTGGGTTTATAGATATGCCTCCCCAGGAATATTAGTGAAATTGGGTTGTTTTTCTCCATTCCCACCTGGCACATTAAAAGCATCCATCCAGAACAGGATAAAAAGGGAATAACCCATGCTCTCATTCTCTTCCCCTGCTCAGTGTCCGTCTGTCTGTCTGTCTGTCTGTCTGTCTCTCTCTCTCTCTCTCTCACACACACACACACACACACACGCACATGTGTGCACACACACCACACAGCACATTAAGGGGTCCACTAACAGAATTCAGTGAAATTCACGGGCAGACTGAGCACAGGATACATAGCTTTGGAAACCATCTCCCTCCCAGAATCAGTGTCTGCGCCCTGCTCAGTGTCACAGGGGCTCCTGTCTGAGGATTTGTTAGGAGGAACCCTGAATATGAACTAAATCCTGATGCAGGCAAGAGCCCTGCTAGAATATTGATATGCAGCCCAAGGACCAAGCTGTAAGTACAGGCAGACAGTGGCGAGAACAGGGAATGAGTGTCCAGTCTCTCAGGAATTAGGAGTTGGTTTGCTGCCTAATGAACTGCGAGAAGATTGCTCATCGTGAGATTTTATTTTTCTTGTTTCTGTGGAAGTTTCTCTTTTAATTACGGGATAGATGGGGTGTCAGGGTTTAAAGGCCACAGTTGCCTATACTTAGAATTATACATTCTTCAATGAGAATATTTATTTCATGAATTTCTATATTTAGAACTTGAGTTCAGATTGAAGACGCCTTGGGACACAGATAAGAAAGTCCAGATCGTCTATCTTTCCTAGCAATTTTCCCTTCAATCTTTTAAGGCTCAGACTCCGCATATATGGAAAGTGGACTACGCACCCACTCGTTCAGGTTTGAGGACAAATGAGATGATAAATGGCCAGTGACTGGCCATAAGGGGTCAGCAGCTGTCGATGATGTGAAAGCCACAGAAAACTGAGATGTTTAAACTGATTCATGAAGACAAATAACTTGCCTAAAACGTTCCAGGTACTCATCACTTAAGAAAGTAGTTTCTGGATGGGACAGAGGGGTCGTGGTTTGGTATTTCAGAGCTTAAGAGAAATTGAGGAAGGGGCGTGTTTAATGTGGGGGACAAAATCACCAACTGGAGGGAGGAAAGGAGAAGCAGTGGGGTCTCTACCAGAGTGGGGAATTGCTTCTGTCATTCCAAGACTAATGAGGAGCTGAAACCCTCCAGAGGGGAGCTGGAGAAAATGAGAGATGCAAATGAGAATATTTAAATAGTAGAGAACAGCAAATAAAGGTTGCCTGCTGCCAAATAGGTCACTTTCCACTCTGTTATTTACTGCTGGGGTGGTCCCCTGAGTGCAACAGAAGCCAAGATTTCTACTTCCTGAAGGTTTTCCCTCTCTCTCAAGACATGCAACACTGTAATGCATAAACCAATGGACTCGGAGTCTACACATCTGCCAAACACATCCAGAACAGTTTGATACTTTAATGTCCTTCAATTCGAGCAACTGTCCAGAATCTGGAAGGGAGAAATAGTTCTTAGGCCCTCCTATTTCTTCACCCACCTTGGCATACTTATGATTGAAAGAAGGCAAAACTGAAAATAAAACGATTCCTTGACAGCAGGAAAACTAGAAAGAATAGGACCAAGGTTGAGGAGGAAGAAGATGAGCCACTGAGAGCAAATAGCCAGATGCTGTAGCCCTTCTCCTCTCCCGTCCAGTGGATTTGTTCATACCGCAGAAGAGATTTTCATGCATTTGCATACTGTATGAACTAAAATGCGAAACGGATTGCTTGACATGAGGATTGCTTGGCACGAGGAACCATGCTTGTGTCTTGCTCAAGAACCTATGTTGCCTCTGTGTGTGTACATATTTTTGATTCTTAGGTCTTAGGATGCTTTGTATGAATTGCATCTGTAAGAGAAGTATAAGCATGGTGTAATTATGGGGTTTGGCGGGGGGGGGGGTGTAGACTTTAAGGAGCTGATCAGAAGACACTAGAGCACGTGCTTTCCACAAAGGGCCCCCAGGAAACTTCTCTGGGATTGCGGTGTCACCATGAACAGTGCCCATTGCCTATAGACAAACCTGCGGAAGTCACTCTCCTTCCCTAAATGGCCATGCCTATACGTGCCAGATGTGCCAAGTTCTCTCAACCTACTTGGCTCAGGTTTCAATGAGCCTGTGCTTAGTTTTTCCTTATTCCCTGTCTCATTAGCATCAACTTGTACTAAAACCTCTACAGACTCCTTCGGTGTCTCAGGGCTCTGATTTAAATCTAACCTCTGATTCTGAGGGGAAGATAGGGCTTTCGCTAGTGCAGCAGGGTGTGATGCTTGACCCAAAGCTGTAGTTCTGGTGAAGAGGAATCGAGTCATCTTCTGGGTAGGAAGGACTGGGGCTGAGGCATAAAGAGGGGAAATTCACCAGCAGAAGTGCACGCTTGGTTGCACAGAGAAAAGCCGGTCAGCTATTTACCTTCTCAGAGCTATTGCTGTCTGTGGGCTTTACTATTCGCTTCCTAAACACCCAATTAGCTTCAGCAAGTACCCATTGTTCTGGCACCAGGCAAAGAAGCAGATCTCTGTGAAACTAAGGTACCATTTCACAGACCCCACTGTCAATCACTTTCCTAACTTTCATACTGAACTTCTTGTCCAAGCCAACAGCTCAAGTAGCCTCCATAATGAAAACCTTGAACCAGGGCTCCCCCAGCTCTGAGGTCAGAGGGCTCAAGAGTGGCTCCAAACTTTCTTGTTTATGAACAACCCTGCCCCAGACACAGGCCTGGAGGGGAAGCTGCCTGTGCATTCCATAAGCTCCTTTTCTGATCTAGAAGCATCCTTAGAAGAAGATACTCAGTGGTGACGTGGGACATAGGGCCACGAGAGTGAGACTCGCACCTGTTCCCTGCTAAGCCTACTTGGAAGCTCAGATAAGCTTTTCCAGAGCTCCTTTTGTGTAAAGAATATGCGCTGGCTGGCTTCCTCTGATTATGCTTTAAAAGCCCATAATTACTTCATTCTTGTACTTCTTGCTCCTTCTGGCTTGAATATTAATTAATACAGTCCCATCATGCAACCATAGGATAAAGTGTGCTAAACGATGCAATTTAGAAACTCTGAAACTTGATGCTGCAGGTGCAGACATTCCGACTTCCTGTTTGGAAAGACGCAAATTCATACGTTTATTTAAGCCTCCTGAGGTGAAGTTTTCTGTCCTTTGAATCCAAATGTCTGCCCTTCATCTGTGCCACTACTGATATGAAATACAGAGTGTTATGATGATCCCACAGATGGAGGAGAGATGTGTTTCAGCACTGGACAGGGTAGCCTTCTCTGGCCCTTGTGTGTATCAGTCCCTGTCCAAGACCTAAGCCCACCTTCTCCCGAGGCTCTAGCTAGCTGTCCATTGTTGGATGTGACAGTCTGCACTCACTTTGGCTCCTGCCTTTCTTACTAGGAACAGAACTGTGTCCTCCATCTCATTGTAAGGATTTTTTAAAGTAAGCAACTACTTCTGGCTCACCAACTTCTAACAGCTATGTATGTTAAGTGTGGGGTCCATGTTATTAAAACAGTGTCTCTTTGGGAGACAGGTGACGTCCTGAGCTCAGGCTGATGTGTGGGCAGATAAAGTAACACCTCGAACTGCTTTTGATCTAGCAAATTCTGCCAATATTGATTGGTAACTTCTGGGGCTACCAACAGAAATTAGAAATATGAACAAGATTCTGTTTTTATTTTGAAATCAAATAGCAAGAGAAATGAGGTAAAATAGCTTGACAAGTACTGTTGTTTTAATTTATTTTTGAGAATTTTATTTATGAGTGCAGTATTTAATTTATTTGACATTACATTGATATTAATTTCCCATAGAGTATTTGAAATATAATTTTGGGACATAATCTGACTCTTATTTGTATCTTACCAATGGTTAGATTCTTCAGCTAACATAAGATGCCAAGATTTATTTACATTACGGGACTTACACACAATTTTAAAATTACGACAGACATCTATAGACACTGCAGAATGTGTCGTTTATATGTAAATGAGTCATCTGTAAAAATCAATATTATTTTGAATCTTTGCAAACATATCCAAATACTATATTGGGCTCTCAGGAATCTAACGAAATGCTGACTGTCCCTGAATTTGTTCTCAAGCGGTGTAATAACAGCACTGTGTGTTTGGCCAGCTCCCCTTTAACAAGACTGGAGGAGAGTGAGGGGCCACGCGGGCCCACTGCCCCCTAATTGATGGTCTTCTAAGAGCTACAGTCAGTCGGGAAGGACAACTTTCACAGCTGAGAGAATAATACTCAGTTCTGTCACGACACGGGATCCGGTGTCTAATTTAAACTAGTGACCTTCTGAAACATCCTGTCTTGGGCACATACTTTCATCTGAACAAAAGATGAACAGAGAAGACAGATGGCTGTTGAGGACCAGCCTTGACAAAAATACCTCTTACCTGGGTAGGGGCTCGGGAATTTTAGAAATATAGTAAAGAATATAAAGACACATAAAAATAATAAGACAGAAAACAGAGTAATACCAGGAGGGTATCCCAGTGATTACTGAAATCACACGCGTTTATTTTTCCACAACTTTTACACCCAATGTAAACAAGGTGGGGGGAAGGTAACAAAAGACTTTAGTAACATGATACAAAGGATAATTCCCACAGTCAATTGCTTTATCATTCTGAGACACAAAATCCTTAGCATTCTGTCCTCCAGGTAGCAAAGGTGCTCTAGGTCATTTATCCTGATGACTGTCCCTCCCCAGGTGACCTCATAGTTACAAAAGAAGGAGCAGACGTACGCTTGCATATCTTGACCCTCTGTCAGGATCGCATGGACTTATCATAATTTCAAAAGAACCAAGCAAACACATCCTGAGTTGGGACGTGTAACTATGCTTGTCAATCTCCAAACTCTCTAACTGTCAGACAAGGTAGAAATTGGACCTGCACTTTTTGGCCTCTACAGATGGCTTTAGAAATGAGGTCTGGCTTTGTGGCAATTTACTCGCTCCCTGGGCCACTCCGAGCTTTGGTAGGTGTCCAGGAAAGGCTGCCATGTTGTCTAGAAGAGAAGTCAACAATCCTAAGAACGTCATCTTTAGGATATTTGCATCTTGCTCTAGCACACAACCTTGAGGAACAGCCAGAGCCTGTGTTGCTCAGGATAAAGCTCTGGGACCTCTCTGACCAAGAGTTTCTGGGAAATATCACGCATTAGAATTTTTAGTCATGTGGATGTCTCCCTTCAAACCCTCTTAAAAACAGTATTTCTCCAAGATTATAAGATAGTAGATTCTATATTACTTCTCATATACCTTTCGTTTCAGTCAGCTCTCTTCCCCAATCCTTTCCTCCCCCATCTCCCCAGTCCTCTCTCTGTTGAACCTTTCCTACCTCAGAGGCACGCTTCTCCACTGTTATTTTACACTGTCCTGTTACCCTCCTTCCCCTTGGTTACTTCCGAGTTTCCTGGCACCCACAGATACAAAGTTAAATACACGAAAACAGAAGTGCAAAGCTGGGCTGCACAGATGAGAAACAACATGCTTTTGTCTTCCTGGACCTGGGTTGCTTCACTTGGAGGAGTTTGTTTGTTTCATTCATTGACTTCCACATTTCACAGCTTAATTTTTCGTTATAGCTGAATAAAATTTCTCCGTGTGTGTGAGAGAGAGAGCATGTGTGTGTGCCGCATTTTCTTTATCCGCTCATCTGTTGACAGACATGTAGGCTGTTGCCATTTCCTGGCTATTGTAAATAGAGCAGCAAAGACCACAGAAGAAGAAGAGTCTTTGTGGTAGAGTACAGAGCCCCTTGGGAGCATGCCCACAAGTGGCACCGCAGGCTCTTATGTTGGTTCTGTTTCTAGTTTTTGGACGAAACCTTAAGACTGACTTCCGAAGTGGCCAGGTGGCCAGATCACATTCCCAACCACAGTCAAGCACAGGTCCCCCTCCCCCATGTCCTAATAACTTGTGTCCCTGATGATGATGGTCGTTCTGACAGGGGCGAGATGAATCTTCAAGTAGTTTTCTTCACACTGCCCTCGTAGGTAAAGAGGCTGGGCACTTTTAAAAGAATTTCACGGCCATTTGCGTTTTTTTTGTTTTGTTTTGTTTTGTTTTGTTTTGTTTTGTGGGAGTCCTGTTTGGTTCCATGGTCAGCTGTAGTGGGGCTGTTTGTTTCCTTGCTGTTAATGATTTGAGATAAGGGCTTAAAGTCTATGGAAGTGGCACCTCACATCTGCCAGAGTCCAAGCCTGCACCCAGAGGGATGAGGTGTGTTCCTGTGTGGGAACTGAACAGGGCTCTCTGTTAGGCTGCATGCAGGCCCCTGAGGATGGCTCTTTGTCGTCCCTTTCAGGGGCCATAGAAGTGTGAGCCCAAGGGAATCCCTACTCATGACTAGAGGAAGGAGGGCTGCTCACACCTCTCATTCTCGGAAGGGCTGACACCTTGTCTCCTGGAAGCAGATTTCCTGTCATTTGCTGCCTCCTGAGGCTGCAAGGCCTGCCGAGGTGTGAAGTCTTGGGGGCTCTGACAGGTGTCTCTGGAAGGTGGTGACAACTCCTTCCTCACTCCAGCATGAGTTTCATAAGCTCCCTCACCAGCTCCTCAGAGGACAGGGTGATCGCTAGAAACAAGGCAATATGTGGTACAATTTCATCTCCAGGGTGATTCTCAGTCACAGCTGGAACAAAGTGCCTGGTGGCGGCTTCCCATAGAAGCTGCACGCCCTTGCTGTGGGAGTCACCTGGAGGACTAACAGAGACGAAGCTGACAGCCTGCATCTCTCCTTCTCTTTCTGCACACCTCCTGGTCTGCGGTCACTTCCTCCCTATGCCCCTGCCTTGCTGTGAAGCAGCGTACTGTCACCAAGTTAAGTCCCTTCCACGCCTCCGCCTTGCACTGATCAGGGTAGCCTGTTAGACTGATGATGGAATAACTCAGTTACGAAATCAAAATCTTGAAGTTTTCAAAAATGAAAATAGGAGAGGAACATGGGATGTATTCACTCATATTTGGTTTCTAGCCATAAATAAAGGACATTGAGCCTATAATTCATGATCCTAGAGAAGCTAAATAAGAAGGAGAACACAAAGAAAAACATATAGGCATCCTCCTGAATATTAACCTTCATCAGGCAATGAAAGGAGAAGAGACCCACATTGGAGCACCGGACAGAAATTTCAAGATCTAAATCAGGAGCAGATGGAGAGAGAGCAGGAGCAAGGAACTCAGGACCGTGAGGGGTGCACCCACACACTGAGACAATGGGGATGTTCTATTGGGAACTGGGTCTGAAAAAGCCTGGGATAAACCCGGACTCGCTGAACATAGCCGACAATGAGGACTACTGAGAACTCATGAACAATGGCAATGGGTTTTTGATCCTACTGCACATACTGGCTTTGTGGGAGCCTAGGCAGTTTGGATGCTCACCTTACTAGACATGGATGGAAGTGGGTGGTCCTTGGACTTCCCACAGGGCAGGGAACCCTGATTGCTCTTTGGGCTGAGGAGGGAGGGGGACTTGATTGAGGGAGAGAGAGGGAAATGGGAGGTGGTGGCAGGGAAGAGACAGAAATCTTTAATAAATAAATAAATTAAAAAAAAAAACAAAAAAAGAAAATAGAAGTTATGGATTGTGTCTAATTCTGTCTTATTATTAAAAAGTGTAGTGATCCACACAATAATGACTGATACATAATTTTGTTGGGAAAAAAGGAATAAGCAGAAGAACATATGTTTATTCTATGCACATTAGTTCACAGTTTGCAATTTTTTTAAAAAAATGGTGCATGAGAGAAAGACACCATGTGACTCAGGTGGAAAGGTTTTTATTGGAGGAAAGTGAATGGGAAAAGTGGGGACGAGAGGAAAAACCAGCCCCTGGGGACAGGAGCAGCAGAAGGGAAGAGAGAGGCAGAAAGAGAGTGAGAGACACCGGGAAACAGGCAGAGAGGCAGAGAGGAGAGAAAGGAAGAGCCCACCTTTTAAAGGGGAACAGAGCAAATGTGCACAGAAAGTGCTCTAGTGAGGAAAGCTGAGGACTTATCCTGTCAGGACCTCAAGGGCAGACCAGTGCAGATGCCTGAATATTAACACAAGGATACTCTGTGTCCCCAGCACATGGTGATGCTGGCCTTGATTCTAACCCTCCTGGGCTCTTATGTGCTGAAATGCACAAGTTCAAAGTGTGGATAGACAGCTCCAGGGTGGCTGCAGAGGCACCATGGTGTTCTAGGTGGCTCACAATGACAAAGATTTCCAGGTAGAAGTAGGAATATGTGTCTTTGGTATGAACTGGTGGCATGGGGTAAACGTTAGAGAATTGCAAGTATAGGAAAAGGGTCTTACAAGCAGAGAGGTACAGGTCCAGGTTTGAGAACAGCCTAGCCTTGCATTGCTTTCTGATGCAGAGCAAGAGTCAGGGATTTGTAGCAGACAAGGTGCAATAGATCAAAATCAGCTCCTCCAGAAATCGTTCACAATGTTTTAAAATGGGGTGCCCGATTCTTCCTTCTTCGTGGTAATGTGTCAGCCCGGTTCATGAACCCTGACAGTTTTTTAAGCTGACATTTTGTGTTTTATGTGACATGTACCCTGAGGGTGCGGCACTGGACTAAGAAGTACACTGTGGTGAGGGCTGGATTCTGAGCGTTCCTGTGCTTCTGCACACTGGTTCTTTTGATCATGAAGACTAGCTCCTACAGCAATAGGGGCCCGCTCTTGATGATGATCCATCAATTAAGTGTGAAGATGCCGACTTCACACTCAGGGAATGGTTAACAGCACAGCTCACGGTGATGTAAAGGCTCCAGGGTGCTAGAAATACAGTTACAATGATGTATGTGCCCACAAACACATCGCACACTCTTCCCTAAGATTCTGCTTCAGAACAGCAAGACTAGAGGGCAAGTGGCTCACAAGAAGAACAATGTTGGGTGAGTGGGAAGCAGTGGGGGGAAGACAGTTCCTACTGACACTGTTTGGATGTGGCCATTCCACAAAAGTAACTTGGTTATGTTGCTGTATACACTGAACCCTGGTATTTTTTTATAAAAATGAAATCCTATTGATCAAGGACCACAGGCTCAGTGTGTACGTGTCTGTGTGTGCTTGTGTGTGTGTTTGTGTGTATATATTTGTTTGTGTGTGTAGTGTGGGACAATTGTCTATATTTTGTCAATTATGTTTTCAATAGACACTGATTGGCCAGGAACCAGGCAGGAAGTATAGGAGGGACAACCAGACAGGAAATAGAGGCAGGTCAATAAGAACAGGAGAATTCTGGGAAGGAGGAAGCAATTCCTTCCTAGTCCTTCCCAGACACAGAAGAAGGAAGATGTGACCTGCCCCCACTGAAAAAGGTACCAAGCCATGTGGCTAACATAGATAAGAATAATGGGTTAGTATAAGTTATAAGAATTAATAAGAAGCCTGAGCTAATGGGCCAGTTTATCACTAATATAGACCTCTGTGTGATTTCTTTGGCGCTAAACAACTGTGGGAACTAGGCAGGACAGAAACTCCAACAACATGTGTGTGTTTGTGGGTGTGTATTTACATAAATATAACATATGAGGTGTTGAATACTTTTAAACTGCAAAATGTCAACAGATCTATCTAGAGGTAATATTAGGAAGTAGATTAATATTAGTAAGTTTGTCATAAGTGATACAGGAAGCCACCGGAAGTGACCAGGTGGCAAAATTCTTGGTGCAGAATTTCTTCCAGATTTTGAGATGAAGTGATTGTCTGGGATGGAAAACCAGTGCTCAAGCACTTACGACAAACTTACTGATATTAATCTATATTTATGTAAATACTAACATCACTTTATTTTGAGAAATAATAGTAATAATCCTAAAATCATTTGCCTCTGTTGGTATTCAATTAGATCACTGAGAATTTACATATTTCTAAATACAATTTTCAGGACAAGTAGATCAAACAAATGATAAAAAATTGTAATTAAAATATTCTGGAAGTCTGCACAAAGACACTGTAGTACAGAGGGAGTAAAGATAAATCTACCAAAAAACTCCATTTATGGGCTTCAGGATCTACAACGAATGCAGCTCTGTAGCTGGAGTGGAAGGTGCCTCTTTCAGCAAGGACAAATGTGATGCTGGATTCTGATTTTCAATACACACACAGAAACGCACACAGTGCTGGTGGGTAAGCAGACATTCCAACCTCAGCTAGGTGGTTTTTCATATGCAACACTGCCCAGGCTTTCTGTACACTCTGACTCATAGCATGCGAGTACTTACTCCACAAAGGCGCACCAGGTTAGGAGATGGTGTATGAGCCACCACGCGTAAACGAGTGAGTGGAGGCAGTCAGGACTCAGGAAGTAACAGCTTTTACTGTTAATGCCTGAGAAGGATTCCCGTCATATTGTGTGGACCAACCTAGCAGAGGCCATCCAGGAATCTGGGACCTGAGAGTTTCAAGCGTACCCTAGTGTGTAGGGTTTCCAGGATAACTGAAATTCCACAGGGTGTTGGTCCTGACATTGAGTTTTGACATCATTTTCTAAGAGGTTGCTAGAGGTTTGTTGATACATTTTAAATATTTGTTTATTTTTGTTTTATGAGTATGAGTGTTTGCCTGCTTGTATGCATGTACACCACAAGACTATAAAGCTTTTTGATCACTGGAAATGGAGTTACAGGCGTTTGAGAGCTAGTATCTGAGGGCTAGAAAGAGAACCCGGGCCTGCTGGATGAGTAGCTAGTGATCAAAACCACAGAGTTGTAGTAAGAAGTTTTGCTTGTTGGTTCCCAGCCTCCCGGCTAGCTTAGACCTGAAATAATCACACAGAAACCATATTATTTAAAACACTGCTTAGCCCATTAGCTCTAGCTTCTTATTGGCTAACTCTTACATATTAATTTAACCCATTTCTATTAATCTGTGTATTGTCATGTGACTGTGGCTTACCAGGTAAAGTTCCAACCATTGTCAGTCTCCTGCGGCTCCATGGCTTCTGACTCTGCCCTTCTTTCTCCCAGCATTCAGTTTAGTTTTTCCCACCTAGTTAGGTTCTGCCCTGCTATAGGTCCAAGGCAGTTTCTTTATTCATTAATGGTAATCACAGGACACAGAGGTGATTCCCACATCACAGAGCCATCTCTCCATTTGCAGGGCATTTACTTGATTCCTGATTGGTATGAAAGAGCCCAACCCAGTGTGGGCGATGCCATCCCTGCGCAATGTGAGGACCCACAGATGTGAGCCTGTTCCATCTTGATTAAAGGTCAGAGAGTTGGAATTTATTCCTGCTCTCTCAAAGTTGTTTATAACAGGCATGGCAAAAAACAAGTCTATTCCTCATATCATGTTAATGAAGTCTGCTGCCTCCCCCCTCCCCTTTTGGAGTGAAGTATATAAGCTTGTGGAAAATAAACGTGGATTCAGTATTCACTGAATTTCCCTCCCAGTGCTGTTCTGTGTTTCTGCCTTTTATTTCTCTCAAATCTCTGTGTCTTCTGCTTAATAATGCTAATCCTCATGCTCCTACCCTGGAACGTACAAATTTCATTGAGGTTGAACCCCTACAGGGAAGGGAGAAATGTGGCTGCCAAAGAGCTAGAGGAAGCAGAGCAGTAAAAGCTGTGTTCCTCGTGGTGTCTGCTTGGGTTCCTACATCTGGATTCCTACTGCCAGCTCTTGCTCTGACTTCCTCAGTGATAAATTGTGACCTAGAAAGTGCAAATCAAAATAAGCCCCATCCTCCCCACATTGGTTTTGGTCATAATATTTATCACAGCAACAGAAAGCAAACTGGGAAACCTTTCCCAGTCGTACACAGCAGCACATATTCCTGGGCACGTGAGCAAACACACACACACACACACACACACATTATTATGGAAAAGGCACTGCGTGTGTTACTGGTGTAATATTACAATGGTTGTTGCCTCAGACCCTCCATAAGAAGAAGTCTCCCTGGCTTAGGGGTCAATATCTTTAGAAACAGAATATAGAGTGGATACCCCATAAAATTAACACATTGTCACACGAGCACCCAGAGCAACCACATAAACTGACCCTGAGGAGGTATTTAAGTAAGAGAGCCGCAAGCTCAGCTGCATGAAGCTCTCGTGTCCTCTCTATTCATAGCTCCCTGTGAACACAACCCTCTGCTGGATGCCATCACGGATGGGCAGATGCAGGTGCCGTCTGGGAGCCATCCTTTGATTCCCTCCTCTGGGTGAAGCGATGCTGCAAACACCTTCACCGAAGGCTCTTCTCTCGGGGCCCAACAAACAGAACCGGTGGAGTTTGCCGGGTTTAAATATTCCTTTCCTTGGGTATCAGAGACTAGCGTGTAATTTGTAATGGTAACTAGGGTAATGAATGCGCGCTGCAGTCAGCTGTTACCAGTGGTAATTGCTGCACCTCTCAGCTCCTGTCAAGCAGAGCAGTTAGGATTAGGACCAAAAGGCTGCTATCATCTCTCTCATTTCCTGACTCAGACAAAAGGGGGAAAAAAGTGCCTCTCTGTGCTGATAGGTGTCTGATCAAAGCCACAGAGAGCCCTCAGAAGCCAGGCAGGCTCTGCAACCTGACTACCCTTCCCTGCAACTCTGCCTTTGATCTGCTGGCAGCTAAACCGGGGATCCATTTATGTGAAAAAAAAATAATCATCATAGTTGCAGGAGAACAGAAAATGTGCCCTTTTTTAAAAAAATGAATGCTGTGTTTGCAGTCTGATAAAGCTGAGAATGGGACTGGCTGTCTAGTGGTGAGGGACTTGTGTGTGCACACATGCACACAGCTCTTGCTGTAAAATATCTTTGAACTTCATCAGAGACGTTTGTATGTGGGAAGGAGTCAGGATGCTGCCCGAAAGAAATGACCCTTCTTAGAAGATAAGCCAAAAGCCCAAGTGAAACTTCAGGAGTGTAACTTCTGTATTTTGTATTTCACCAAATCTGCAGGATTTAGGTATATGGATGCAGCAGAGGGGTTGGGTCTACAGGATTTAGGAGTGTGTCTTGTATGTCTCCTGTCTGTGACTTCATGTGCATCTCAGGTGCTGTATCTGTGATACATGGGTGCTTTCCTATTCCTGTGCTGGTGAGAGCAGAATAAAAATACCAGGACATGGTAGTTACCACTGGAGGGAATCTCTCCAGAGCTTTCAGGCTGCTATCTTTCACGGGAGTGTAGCAATGAGCACACATAGTACCGTAAAGCAATAGTGAATACTCTCATTCTAACAGGTGTGCCACTATACCCAGCCATTCTTTCACGTGGATGCTGGAAATCCAACATTGATTCTACCCTCATGGTTGCATAATCAATCACTTTATCCATTAATCCATCTCCTCAATCTAAAATAGTTTTCACTGAGAGTCGTGAAAAGAAATAAAAACTGCACTAGTGAACAATCCCAAAATGCTGCCTCCTCGACTAAATTCCTCATGGCACTTCCAACCATCACCCTGAGGCAAAGTGTCTCAGCAGAGAGAGCAAACAGGAAGTAGAATGAGTTGACATCATCTCAAAGCCCAACCCAGAGATGCATTTCCATTAGCAAGGCCACACCTCCTTAACCTACTGGAGCAATGCTACCAACTTGGAGCCATGTATTCAAATAGGACACTTTGATTCAAACCTCTGGGATGGTGATTTGTCTTCCTCTGGAGATGTATTATATCAGGTATACTGATGCTGTTCCCTTAACCTGACAACTGTCTTTTGCAGTAGTATCTGAAAGCAATATTGCACCTTGGAAAAGATGCCACTGGCCAAGTTGAGGTTTGCCTATCCTAAAATCTGGAAAAAATACCACTGGCCAGGTTGAGATTTGCCTATTTTGAAAGCTGGAAAAGATGCCACTGGATAGGTTGAGATTTGCCTATCCTGAAAGCTGGAAAAGATGCCACTAGGCAGATTGAGGTTGCCAGAAGCTGGAAAAGATGCCTCTGGGCAGGTTGAGGTTGCCTACCATTGAAGAGGTCCTTCTGTCGCTTTCCAAATTCTGTAGGGCAAATAAGCCTGTTGCTCTCATCTTCATGACGTACATACTCCTCTTGTTCAGAGCTCATGGATTGTTAACAAAACTGCATTTTCTCCTGTAAGAGGGTTTTGGTGATCATGTGTCTTGGTCTGCTCCCTGCTGCTTACTCTGAAACAGAGAGCTTTTAAGCAACAGAATTTCCAAAGGCTTCAAAATCCAAACTCAAGCCGCCCAAGGATTCAGAGAATCCTGAGTCTTCCCTTTGGTTCATAGAGGATATTTTCAGTGTATTTCCGTGGTTGAATGGGACTCCTCTCTTGAGAGATTATTCAAGAGTACACGGGGGCTATCTGATGATGTCTTCATCTCAAGGATCTGTGTCAACCTAATCGAAGCACTTTGAGAAGAGGTTTCCAAGGCAATCTGTAAATTCTGTAAATCAAAAACCTTGCAGAACATAGCATGCTGCAAGTGGACTTCCTAACCCTGCCTGGGTAAAGTAAGGTGATATTTTATTTATGTTTTTATAAATAGAGCTTGCCTGAAGATCAGAAGGTAAAACTAAGCCACTAGAGTCCAGGCAGTGGTGGCACACACCTTTAATCCCAGGATTTGGGAGACAGAGGCAGCTGGATCTCTGGGGTTCAAGGCCACGCTGGGCTACACAAGATCAATGCAGAAAAAGGTCCAGGTGGTGGACATTCATACCTTTAATTCAAGTACTATGGAGTCACACGTCTTTAATCCTAGCACTAAATGGAATTATAAAATGGGAGGAGACAGAGATTCCAGGCTCAGTCTGCAGCTATTCAGCCTTGATAGATGTAAGACTTCCCTAGTGGCTTGGCTCTTTTGCTTTTCTGATCTTTAGCTTGAACCCCAATATATATCTCTGAGTTTTTATTATTTGCACTACAGTAACAATGTCTGTGGTTTAAGGAGATTGAGCTATGGATACAATAAGAACACTGGACAGGAGGTATCCGGGAATCCATCTACTGCTTTCTGCTGACCAGATGTGAGCATGAGCCAGTTTCCACAATCCTCTGGTCTGTTTGGAATCTCTTTTGCTTCTGTGATCTCCTGCTGTACCTGCTCCTAATAATGGTTTGTTCTGATGTGGTTGTTCAAGAAGAATTGATTTCTCTTAGCCACACACAAAAATATTTACACGTACCTCATTTGTTTAAAAAATTACTTTCCAAGGAGAGAGAGAGAGAGAGAGAGAGAGAGAGAGAGAGACAGACAGACAGACAGATAGAGAACCATAATATTTAAGAGAAAAGAATTAATGAAGTTGAAAGGGGTGGGTGGGCAGGAAGGGGTGGGGGATTAGAGGGAAGATAGAAAAGTTGTGAATACCCTATATGCAAAATTCTTGAAGATATAAATAATTTAAATAAGAAAGAACTTGAATTTATGGCTTAATGCTGCTATCTAACCCTGGGGACATTTTAGATTAAATGTGCACATTGAGCTACTTCATCAAAGATAAAGGTATCATAGTTTCGCTTTCTTGTATTGCTTAAATTTTCAATAATGTGCAATAAACAAAAGGCATATTTTGAAGGCTATTGTAAAGATCAAATATTAAGTATATATGAAAATATCCTTAAACTCTAAATATCAGTGACTTTTGGTATATCAATCATGATTTAGATTTAATATCTTAACTTGCCTTGACATATATATATGTTTTCAATCACATATACATAAGCCATTCACTTTATCACCTTGTCGCATAAAGTGCTGATGGAGTTGTTCAGATGGGAGCATGCACCTCCTGCGTAGTACCCTGGGCCTGACACATCAGCTAGAAAGGGAAATCCAGGACTCAGGACAGCTGGCTCCATCCCCATCTTCAGCACCGGCTTCACTACGGTTTAGTTATTGATAAAATACACTTAAATTGGGCGGTGGTGGCACGTGTCTTTAATCCTAGCACTCAAGAGGCAGAGGCAGGCGGATCTCTGTGAGTTCAAGGCCAGCCTGGTCTACAGAGCGAGTTCCAGGACAGGCTCAAAAGAAAAAAGAAAGAAAAAAGCAAAGCAAAGAACAAACAAAAAAATACACTTAAATATATGTCTTATCAAATTTTATTTTTATTTGAAAAATTATGTTAACTAGGTGTTTTTGTCTTTAAGTTATAGGTACTCTCTCTACTACTGCTTAGGGTCTTAGCTGGGGTCATCCTTGTGGATTCCTGTGAATTTCACTAGTGCCAGGATTTTTGACAACCCAATAATGGCTCTCTCAATCAAAATATCTATTTCCTTGCTCTCCATCTCTGTTCTTCCCCAATCTCATCTATCCCGTTCCCTCAAGTTCTCCTCCCTCCTCTCCTTCTTCTATCCCTATTATTCTTAGGTTTGGTCTTTTCATGGTGTGCCAACTTTCCTGGATGTTTTGTATTAAGAATTTGTTGGATTTAATGTTTTCTTTGACTGACAAATCTATTTCCTCTACAGTATCTTCTATACCTGAGATCCTCTCTTCCATCTCTTGTATTCTGTTGATTGTGCTTGCCTCTGTAGTTCCTGCTTGTTTACCCAGATTTTCCATTTCCAGAATCCCCTCAGTTTGTGTTTTCTTTATTGCTTCTACTTCAGTCTTCAAGTCTTGAACTGTCTGAACTGTTTGCTTCACCTGTTTGTATTTTTCTTGGGTTTCTTGGGTTTCTTTAAGAGATTTATTGATTTTTTCCAATTTTGTTTTGTTTTCCTCCATTTCTTTAAGGGAATTTTTCATTCCCTCTTTATAGGTCTCCACCATCCTCAAAGAATTAGATTTAAAATAGTTTTCTTTTGCTTCTGGGTTAGGATAATCTAGTCTTCCTGTTGTATGACCACTGTTGCTTTTTAGGTTGCTGAATGAAATCTTATATTGGTGTCTACCCATCTCTTCCTCCAACTGGTGCCAGCAGCGTCTTTGCCTCTGGGTCCAATCATTGTAGTTGCTGTCTCTGTGTTTGGGAATTGCTTTTGGTCTGCTCTACACTGCTGCTGTCTGTGTCTCTGGGAGCCGCTGAGGTCTCTCTTGTCCAGCTTTCTTGGTCTGCTCTCTTGGCCTGCTCTCTTGGTCCACTCTGAGGAGTCACAGTCTATGCTTCAGAGTTCTTCTCCTGAGCCTCTCCCTTGATCCTCTCTGTGTAGTTGCAGCCTGTGTTTCAGAGTTCCTCTGAGGTTGCAGGGGATAGGAAGGTTTGGGGGTGGAGTGGGCCTGAGCATTTTCTATAAAGTATTCTCAGATAGAAATTGTTGAATACAAGAGTAATGATTCTTAATAAAATAGACAGGGGTCACAAGAAGAAAGCCATTTTCAGGAAATGACCCCAAGAAGGCCAAAGTATGGTCATGGCTGCCAGGCTGCCACTCTCTAGACTGACAGCCGTGTCAGACTACAAACTTGAATGCCATGGCTAAACCTAGCCTCGGGTTCCTCTTTGGTTGTGGTCACATAAAGACAGAGTTTTTGTCCTGTCCAGTCCCGAAGCCATTCAGTCCCAAAGAAACATGCAGAGGATTATATTAATTATAAACTGCTTGACCTATTAGCTCAGGCTTATTATTAACTAACTCTTACAGCTTAAATTAACCCATAATTTTTGTCTATATTTAGCCAAGTGGCTTGGTACCTTTTCTCAGTGAGGCATTCTTATCTTGCTTCTTCTACATCTGGGTGGTGACTACATCTCTCTGCCTTTCCTCTTCCCAGACAGAACTCTCATAGTCTCATCGCCCCACCTATACTTCCTTCCCATTTACTGGGCAATCAGCATTTTATTAAAGCAATATGAGTGACAAATCTTTACAGGGTTCAAGAGCATTATCCCACAGCAGCCACCAACAAGCAGATTCACATGCTGGCTTTGTTGTGTGGTGTTGAGTATTGGATGAGTTCTAAGCCTAAGCATTTGCTGATCTTGATCATCCATGTTTGATTTTGCAAAAGTGGAGTCCACACCAGACTCCAAACTTTTCCCTCACTGTATTCATTTTCCTTCAAAAAATGTGGTAATATGTATTTAATATTTCAGCTGGGCAGCAGTCAGCAGCCATCTTCTATCTGCTTGCCACAACTTCTCTGAGAAGGACATTGTGTTGACATTTACACCTCACGGCAAATGTACTCTTTCCTATCTTAGCTTGCAGAATTTTCTCTACAATATTCAATAGACACGTGTATACATATATTTATATGTATGTACAAATCACACATATATACATATGTATACACCACACACATAAGTTTGTATATATGTATGCTTACATGGAAACATTTATGTAAATGTGCAACACACAAGCCTATGCACATGCATACACACATGTGTACATGTATACCTATGCATACATAAAGTTTCTAAGACTTTAGAAGGAAACAAGGAGGCCCCTGCAGCTTTGGGGGTATTCCAAGGACACTTGGGCCCCAATTTTTCTAGATGCTGTGATATTGCAGTCACTCATCAAGCTTCCACGGTTCTTGCATTCCTGGTTCTTGGAAATAGTTTGTTACAAATTGGAGCATTTTTGGTCATTTTTCCTTCTGTGGTAAATTCTAAGTTAATTTAAACCTGAAATCTCTTGAGCAATAAAAGACTTTCTTGTAAATCATCGCTATTATGTGTCCACTATATTGAAAGTTCCATTAAGGCAGTCACATCTTCTGAGCCTCTTGATGGGCCCTCCTGAGCACTGTCCATGCAAAGTCCTTTCAGACACTAAATTATGAGAGTTTTTGGAGAGAAAGAAATCTCGTGCTCTTCCATGGGCACAGGTGTATTCACACACACCAGAAAATTGAAATTCAATTCAGAAGGCAGTTTTGGAAGCAATTTCAGCCTGGATCCAATTTGGTCAGGGCTGAAATTGCACAAAAAAAAATGACTGAAGATGATTCTGCTGTCTTTACAGTTTATTCTCTATGACTGGATCCGTCGATATAGAATGTGCTAGAAAACTCACATTGAATTCCAGTTCATGTTGTTTCAGCCTGAGCAGAGGCTGGAAGTTGTTTCAACAATCCCATCAAACAAAATGTCACATGGTGAGGTTTAAGAATTAGGCAATAATTGAAATTAAAATATTCTAACTTATACAAATATGATTATGGAATATTCCATTATTGGATCTTCTTTTGACAATGAAGAATAATCCCCAATTTAATACAGCTGCTGCAGCCTTCTCTTATATTGTCACATGCTGCAGTTTTCACAAGATACCTCGCTTTGTACAATGAGTTAATTAATGAAAATATTTTTTTCATAGTTTTGCATGTTAAAGTCTACTCCAACGAACATGCTATGTATTGTGAGCTGAGTTAAGATAGTGGTTCTCAATCTGCAGGCTGCAATTCTTTCAGAGGGGTCACCTAAGACCATCGGAAAACACAGATACTTACATTAAGATTCATAATTAGAAAAACTACAGTTGTGTAGTAGTAACGAAGATAGTTTTATGGCTGGGATTACCACAGCACAAGAGCCTGAAATAAAGGGTCGCAGTATTAGGAAGGAACCAATGAGTTAAGGAATCTTCATTTTGCTAAAGAAAGAATGCTTTTGTACTTAAATGTTATTTCTAAAATGCTTTGTTTTTTTTTTAAATGCTTCCACAGAACCCTTGAAAGATCTCAGAGAGTGGCTAATTTTTCCTAAACCAAATTACCCAGAATCAGCTTCTAGCTTGGGAGCTCAGGATCCCCTGGGAGGAGACCAAGGACAGGTGCCAGGCTCAGCAGCTGCTTTCTAATGCTGTGCTGGCCAAGGATTTAGCTTCCCCAAGACTCGGCAGTTTAATCCTGCTGTGCAATACTGTCCTCGGTAGCAACACCATGTTTTGATTTAGATTTCTTTTCTAATACAATTGTATCAGAGAGAACTTGCAAATAATAAAGAAATTACACAGCTTTAACCTATCTAAAGTCTATGCATCTAAGTGAGCCCTACAGCAATAGGGTCACTCTGAGCTGTGGAGATCCTCATCGTACGTTACACCAAAACTTAGAAATGTAGCCTTTTGCACTTATTCACCATTAAAATAAATTCCATGGCAGTGTTCAAACATACAGTTAGCTTTAAATCCTCTTTAAGGACTCATGTTCTTTCCCACACATGTGCCATCTTTCCTCTACACCTGATGCCTCCCCTTTCTTCTTCTCCTTTTGACATTTTTTACTTTGCCCACATGCACGTTTATTTACAGACTGGACTTCTTGTCTTGGTTTTAGTTTAGCATTGCACAAATTATCTCCTACCTTCCAGGTCACTCAGATTCTTTGAGAAACTCAATTTAAAGGAAAATGGTGGGCTAGAGAAAAGGCTTAGTGGGTAAAGGTCCTTGGTGCCAAGCTTGATGACTTGAAATTAACCCCTTGGGCCCACGTGATAGGAGAGAACCAACTCCTGCAAGTTGTCATCTTACCTCTGCTAGCTCACCCAGGAACATACAGATAAGCACACACACACACACGCACACATGCATGCACACACACACATACACACACACACACACTAAATGCATACATACGTGTAATGAAAAACTGGCTTTGCTGTAGGAGTCTTCAATGAATTGGTGAGAAGAGCTAGATGTGTATAAAAAGTTATTGTGCATCTGAAGGGACATGGAAAAAATTTATCGTGGAGTAAAAGAGACACAAAACAAATTAAAGGGTTTATCTCTCACAAGACAGCACAGAGTACAGCCTGGAGTACCAAGAACGTCAGATAGTGAAACCCAGAATCCTGGGAGAGGGGCTTGCACACTACTCACCCCATCCCCACTCTCGAAACAGGACTTTCCAACAGAGATTTATAACTCTGGGATCTGAGATTGTCCCTTATGCTCATCTGTGCCCATCATTAGATTACCTGGGTCTCACTGTGGTGCTCCTTCCCCCATAAGGCAAGCCTATGCTGTCCTGTGTGATTCTCTCTCTCTTATCAGCTGCTAATGCTATAGGCAGGCTGTCAGTTCCCATGATCCATTGCTTGCTTTGTTAATCTAAATTGGTTATGATATCATTTCGTTGACTTTCCTGATGTCTTCTGGTGCACTCACTAACCCTCACCTACTCTTCCCTTTGAATAATTATTTAAAAATTCTCTTTTATAGGCCCATGAAATGGCTCAGTGGGTAAATAAAGGTAACCTCCCCTTAAGCTTGGAAGCTTGAGTTCAATGTCACAAAGCCATATAATGGTGGAGGAAGGGAACCGATTGTCTCAGCATTTCCATGTCTGCTGTGACATCTCCATTTAAGGCCCTGGGGGTAACAGCCCTGAAATGTATGCCCTTGTTTATAGTCCTTCATGTATTCCTTGCTCTCGACCACATTTGGAATCCATTAGCCTATTGGAAGACTCTTCATCTTAATTCATAATTCAGTCTTTCCTTAAACAGAAACAAAATCCAATAACCAACAAATGTAAGACTTCAGGTTTCCCTACTGACTGTGGAACACAATCTTCTTTTCTGCAGCACAGACATTCCCATAGCCCAATTAATTTTCACCTTCTAGAAATTAGCTGTTGCCAGTATTCTTCTTAGGAATCCTTCTCTAATGATCTAAATTGGTGGCAGCAAAAATGTGGCACAAGATGTCAGGTGTCCGATCGTCTTTGTGGATGAAGCTGTTTCACACCCAACCTCCCTGATTCCCAGGAGGTAACACCTTGGACAGGCTGTACCCTGTCAATTAATGTCAAAAGAGGCTTATTATATATACTGTCACTGACTGCAGGAGCCTAGACAGCGGTGTCACACCAGGATGGCAGGCTGCTGAAGACTCCACTGTTAGTACTGAAATAAAAATATGATTCTAAAGGAGAATATTCAAGAATCGAAGGGAAATTGTGGTTATTAAAATTCTACTGTATTTCTCTGTATTTGGCCAGTGATGAACTAACTGAAAATGTCCTCCTCCTCAATCTTTTAAACTTTCTAGCTAAGTGGCTTAGAATATGTCTTTGCTATTGAGTTTCTTGATTTTTGGGACAAATATCCGAAAGAAATAACTTTAAAGGAAGGAGAATCTAGTTCGTTTCTGCAAGTTTCAACCCCAGGTTGGCTGTATCCATGGCTTTGGGCCTGAGGTGAAGCTAAATGGCATGGGATGCTATGACCCTCACAAGTGTCCAGTAAGCAGAGGTCACAGATAAGGGACTGGGATATCTGTAGACCCCCAAGAGCTTACCAGTTCCCACTGACCCACCTCCTCCAGCCACACTGCACTTGAGAGGTTTTCATTGTCTTACAGGTCATAGATGTCCATCAGTGGATGGATACGTAGATAATTCAGGGACCTCATGCTCCATTACCTGTCAATCATTGAATCTACCAATCAGAGCCATGATTGCTTCCCCTCCCAAAGAGAGCTAAGTTCATCACACTCCTCAGGTTCTTCCTCTATAATTCTATTCACTTCTGAGAGGACCCAAGATAATCACATTTTTATGCAAAATGTATCTACTCCATCATCTGCAGAGCCCCTGGCCACTAAAGAAAGTGGTCACTGGCATCAAGGACACCACAAAGAGCCTAAAAGTTCAGTGCCTCCCTTTAAGATGGCCCTAGAGAGACAAAAGCAAATGTTTCTTATATATTTTAAGATAGGGAACCTCAGGGAATCTGGCAGGAGGGTGGGATCTGTGGAGGGCTGGAAGTGGATGGAGGGAGTCAGTGGGAGGTGGTTATTACTTTTACTTTTTATTGGCATGTATTGTGCATAATGTTTGGTCCCATAAAGGCAATTTCTTTAAATATATATATATATATATAAAATACATATATGTGTGTGTGTCTATGTGTGTGTGTGTATTTTTTTCCACCTCGAATACAATCTTTGTTCTCTCCCTGCCTTGCTACCCACTTACTGCTTTCATCTTCTTGCCTTTTCTGCTTCCATGTTATATATAATATATTACACATATTTATATGCCTTATTTTATGTTTATATGTTTAGTATAGGATCCCCGAGGTTGAAAAACCATATGATATTTGCCTTGCTGAGTATGATTACTTTGTTGCACATGGTGATGTAAGACTGACCTAAATCCATTCTGTATGCATTACACTCCCTTGCCCCACTCTTCCGTGGAGCGCTCCTTCTGTTGATTAGATAAACTGGCTTCAAGGAAAGGTGCTGACATAAACACCATTGTTTTTGTGCAAGGACCTCTGTCTAAGGTGTGCTGCCTTAGAGTCCTTTGCTTCCATTTCCAGAAGCCATAGAGTTGACTCATAGAGTAGTCCTACTTTTAAGGTTTTTGAGGATCTTTGAGGTTCTGGTTTCCATGGGAAATAAATTAATTTATAAATAAATTAGTAATGTATAGTGCATTTATAATTAATAAATAATAAATTTATAAGTAAATTACTTTTTAATAAACTATATTCCCAGAAGCAGAGTGTAAATGATCCCCTTTCTTCGTATCCACCCTAGTATTTGCCATCCTTTCTTTCCCTGATGATCTCCGTTCTCACTGGGGTGGAGTCTCCGTGTCACACTGGATTGCATCTCCCTGATGCCCGAGGATGTAGGGCATTCTTTCAGATGTTCAGCTGAATTTCACCTTTGGACAACTTGTACTTACTTTATTGTCCTCTTTAGTGGTTAAGTTGTTTGGGATCTGGGGTTTTTTTTACTCTTTATATATGGTAGATATTAATCCTTTGTCAGCTACACAGCAGCAGAAGTACTCTTCCATTCTGTTGTAATCTGGTCACCATTCATTCAGTTGGTCACCATTTCATTCATTGTGCAGACTGTTTTTAATTCTGTGCCATTCCACATTTTAAAATCCAGTCTGATTTCTTCAGAAAGCCATTGCCCGTGCGTGTCGCTTGAGAGTTTGCCTGTTTTCTTCTGAGTTTCAGAATTTCTGGGGTTGCATTAAGGTCTCTGGTCTGCTTTGATGTTGGTCAGGGTGAGAGAGAAAGCTCTAGTTTCACATGGTGTGTTGTTTTCCCAGCACCATGTGTTGAAGAGTCTGTCTTTTCTCCGGTGTGTGGCTTTGAAACCTTTAAGGTGTCTGCAGTCGTGGGTTTATATCTGGCCTCTCTACTTTATCGTATTGACAGTTACATCAGTTTCTAAGTTGGCATTCTTTGCCACATCTCTGGTATAACTTGAAGCCAGCTAATGTGACCACTGAGCGTTTTCTCTTTTCCTCTGGATTGCTTTGGTGCTGGCCCTGTGTAAACTGAAGGTCTACCTTTTTTATTTCTAAAAACTGTCATTTTAATTTTATGAGAATTGCATTGAATACATACATTGTTTGGGTAATACGGATGTTTCATTAGATTAATTGCATTGACCTGTGATTACAGATAGATGTCTTTCCATTTCCTAGTGTCCTCTACATTTCTTTCTTTGGCATTTTAACATTTTTCTTTGTGAAACCCTCTCACCACCTCGGTTAGGTTTATTACTAGGCAGTTTTTTGAAGCTGTTCTAAATGGGATTATTTTTTTCTTTCTTGGTATATTTGCTAATGATATATCAAAAAGCAACTGATTTTTGCATGTTGATTTTTCGTTTGTTTGTTTTGTTTTTCGAAACAGGGTTTCTCTGTATAACAGCCCTAGCTGTCCTGGAACTCACTATGAAGACCAGGCTGGCCTCGAACTCACAGAGGTCCTCCTGACTCTGCCTCTCTGAGTGCTGGGATTAAAGGCGTGAGCCGCCACCACCAGGCTAACATGCTGATTTTTTTAAATATATTTGTTTAAAATATCAGTTCTAAGTGTTTTCTGATGTTGTCTTTAGCATTTCCTATGTACAATCATATCATGTGAAAAGGGAATGTTTTGACAATTTTATTTTTATTGGTTCACTGAACTGAAATTAGTTGTTAAATATGAGAAGTATAAAAGTTTAGGGAGACAACTGGGCAGGGGTTTAGATACTGTTTATGTGCAGTCCTTTGTTTAGGATGTGAGTTCCAGGGCAGCCTCTGTAGTCCGTGGAAGACACATTTTTGAACCTTGTTGGTGCCAGTCTTTGGGGAAGACTCAGGCTTCTCCCATAGAAACCATTAGTGTCCCGTAAGGTTAGATCTCAGCAGCAATGCAGCTGGGACCACAGGGGAGCTTTGTGTGCGTCTGGACCCAGTTTACCCATCGATTGTATGTGAACTTTCTTCCAGAACTGTAAGATAATGAACATCCGCACATTAAGCTTGGGTGCTTGATAAAGGAATAATGTGAGTCGTACACAGAACAGCACTGCCCTTGGAAATAGAGTTCCAGACCCGTCTATTTCAAAACACAGTGTATGAGGAAACACGGAAATACACAGACATAGGCACTCTATATTTGGTAAGCAACAGGCAGTGTGCTTCGTCTCCTTGATTAACTTATGCAGAGCAATAGATACAAATTGTGATGTTTCTTAAAAGCGGAGCCACAGGCGGATGAACCAGATGGGAATAGATAGAGCCGTTCAAGATCCCTGGGCACCACAAAGAGCACTAAACAGAAGATGCAGCTTTGAAACCCCACCCAGGCCGACTCAGGTTATTTAGTGTCTGAGTACATACTTACTCCCACAAATCTGGAACGATGAAGGCTCTGTGCGGTCCTGCTCTGGAGTGTGGTGAAATAGCAGAGGAGCGCATAAATTCAGCAGCAATGTAAAACATGGGAACAGATAGCCCTCAACTTGAGAATCCAGGCATCAGCCCTCAGTGCACTGAGAAGGAAGAAGGCTTCCTGTTCACAGGCTTACATAGACTGTGTTCCCAAGCCAGGGCTGATGGGACTGGCTGCGGGTCAGCGGGAGGTCAACACAGGTACCCTTTGCATTTTATCAGACTTAGTATTTAGGAGAGGACTTCCAAACAGCAGGAGTTACCCAGGCAAGCAGGGCTCAGTTGTGCCCTCTTGGTATCTGAATGGACAGCCGTTCTACCCTGTGAGTGCCTGAGCCTACGGTTCCTCTGGCCTCTGCTCCATTCTGCACTTTTCTCCAAAGCCCATTCTTCCTGCAGCCTTTCATGCAAGCTTTCCTTCTTGCAGAGACACAACTGGGCCAAGGTTGGTCTTCCGACACATTCTCGGTCTTTCTCTATGGTTATTGATTTGGGTTTTCGGCTTAACACACAGTCACTAGATGCGGGAGGCACTAACACTTAGATTCATGGAACTAAAGAGAGGGAGCTGTCGGGGTTTATAGGGAAGCAACTGGGATGCCTATGAAACTCAGGACTAATTCTACTGTGAATATGATTATGTATTGGCATAGACAGCTTTTCTCCTCATGACCCAGCACACTTTTGTGGCGCATTAGATGAGCAAGACTCTATCTTTTCAGCTTCAGAAGACTGCGTCAAGGAGAGTACTTGGCAGTCTGGGCTCATGGGATATTGATTTAACAAGCATGGAATTCTGTGAGCACCTCCTTCAGGTTCATCTCATCTTACTCATTCAGTTTCATAAAGGGAGGGAGGATGCATCCGACATGGATTAGAGCACATGGTCAGTGGGTGGGGCTTACTTTGACAGATCTGTAAAGAACAAACGAAGAATTCACCACAGTGGAAAGTGCTGTTTTTATATCTCTGGGTTCAACAAAGCTACTTACTCAGAGAAACATCTAAAGAAATATCAGAGCATCCCTGTGTTTGTCTTGTTTGTCACCACCAACAGCTGTTCTGCTGTGTCACTTGCTTTGATGGTTCCTTCTTTCATCTTATCCTCTCCCATTGCCCAGGCTTCTGCAAATGTCTCTATCTCAGGTATGTGGCAGAAGAAAGTAAAACCTCAGTCTTATTAAATGTGAATATAGTTTGCCTCAGCTCTCAAATAGCATCTCTCTCTCTCTCTCTCTCTCTCTCTCTCTCTCTCTCTCTCTCACACACACACACACACACACACACACACACACACTGATTGAAGACCGGCTCCACCCAGAGCCCCATAAACCTGACAGGCTGATGTATTTCCAAGAACTGGCAGCCCCTGAGATATGAGCGTGTACAAAATTATGTTCATCTACATTTAAGGTCTTTTTATTTCCTAACTAGATTTGGGCTCTTCTCAGGAGCAACTGTTATTTATCTTTTTAGAAACTACTTGGGGAATATATAGAACAGGAGAGGTGCCCAAAAAGGAGTGTTTTCTCAATTATATTTGAAAATTTCAAGTAGGGAAATAAGACTGGGTTTAAATGTATTAGTAATTAGCATGACGTGTTTTTAATTGAACCTGCATTTTGAGAGCAGGTTTTAGAAAGAAGGGAAGTCCCATCTGGATTGTGGATGGAGTGGGAAGAGCCACCACTCGAGATGTACATGAACCAGAATTAAACATATTTCAAAACCAAGGCTGAGCCTGCTCACTGCAGGTTCTGCAGAGCCCTCCCCCACCTCCCGAAGTGCCATAAGAATTTAAGCCATGGGGATTTTCCTGAGAATAAATTCCTTAAGGGAGAGAGCAAGCTGCTTTAATCCATATGTTGAACACTCATGGGCTTTAATGTAATTGACAGTTGGTAATTTTACCACGCTTTCCCCTTCTGCATCAGTGACTTATTGGAATGACATTTATAATAAAAAATGCAAGAAGTTATTCTTCCTGCTTTTCTCACTTCAATTAACTCTATAGGTAAGCACACCAAGCACACAGAATCCCCGGTACATTAATCAGGAGGAAATCATTTGAATGCAGAAAGATTTATGGTTTGACTGTTAGTTTTGCACTGATGACTACAGTAATCCTAATGTAATTGATGGATTTGGGCCATTTCAAATTCCAATTTCAATAAGACCTGGCACTGAGGTGTTGGATTTAGTCCATTTGAGCAGCATCCCTCACGAGCAGGAATTTAGCGCCATCAGAAGCAATATCTAGTTCTTCCATTCTTCTCCAACTTTGTCCAGATTTCATTTTCTTTGTTAAAGCCACACCATCTCCATGAATCACCTTCAAAGGGTGTTTCTACTAAAGGGATAGCATAAACAGTAATGGGTGTTGTACCACTAAAGATACACCCATGAGCTATGAGGGGCATAGCACTAACATGTGCCCTCGAGCTTCACTGGGTGTTATGATCACACCACTAACAATGTACCATGAGCTATTAGGAGCATAGCACTAATGGTGTGCCCATGAGCTTCAGTGGATGTCTTATTCACATCACTAACAATGCACCCATGAGCTATGAAGGGCATAGCACTAACAGTGTGTTCGTGAACTTCAGTGGGTGTCATGATCACATCACTAACAATGCACCCATGAGCTATGATGGATATAACATTAACAGTGTGCCCGGAAGCTTCAGTGGATGTCTTAATCACCCTACTAGAAATGCACCCATGATCTATGATGGGCATAACAGTGTGCCCGTTAACTTCAGTGGGTGTCATGGTCACACCACTAACAATACACCCATGAGCTCTGATGGGCATATCACTAGCAGTGTGCTTGTGAGTTTCAGTGGATGTCTTAATCACACCACTAACAATGCACCCATGAGCTATGATGGGCAGAGCACTAACGGTGTGCCCGTGAGTTTCACTGGGTGTCATGATCACACCACTAAGGCACACCATAGGCTGTAATCAGGGTAAGCTTCTCCTAGATGTCTACCTCCATTCTTTCTGTTGCTTATTTGTCTTGTCCCCAAAGCTGTGTCCCCTAAGCACTTGTCTCTACTGACTTGCTGATCAAACTCTTCAAGTTCTTCACCCAACACAGTACAGGTAGCACTGTCTTCAGACTGATTGATCAGAAGAAATAGAGTCTTCAAGGGCAGGTTTCAGTGGGTCATTTACTGTTGGGCAATAGATGAACACTCTCTGTGTGGAGAAGACAGTGTCTCTAATAGGAAATGTCTCCAGCTGGCTCAGTCTGCACACCCATGCACAGTGGTTGAGTATCACTATTTTTATTAATAAATGAAGACTATTTTGTTATTCAAATTTTTGATGTGGTGAAAAGTTAGAACTATAAATAATTATCACAAGGTATAGATAATTATATGGTTGACATTTATAGACAAGTAAATGTGAAACAGTAATTTAAGAACTATATGCCCAGTGGGTTTATGTATTTTATTTCATTTTTAGCATATAATTAAATGGGCAATTTAAAGCATAAAACATGTACACAAAGGTATTTATCAGCTCATTGACTGTTAATACTAGTCATTGAATTTGTTCTGCTGTATGCAACTTATGATAAATAGCAAGGATCAACCTGTGAACCAAAAGACTTACTAGATGACTCCATTTTAAAATGTTTAGCCATTGTGGATAACTCACCCAAACAAACAAAGATCTATTCACATTAACATCCTTAGAATCATTGCAATGAGGGGACAATATAAAGACTCTCATTGATTCTCAGTTAACAGACAATATAAGCTAATATATTATTTGATCAATATCCAAATTTTGTGCACAGAAAGAAAGAAAGGTCTGAGAAGGAATCTTCTTAAATTCTCAAACATGATTTAAAAGAGCATATCACTAAAGAATCTCTCACAGGCAAACCAAAGCCTAGAATGACCAAAGGCTGTGAATCTGGCGACAGTCACCAATGCCAAGGGCACAGACATGCTGAGGACACCAGCCATCTCCCGACCTCATTGCAGCCCACCTTGCAAATGCATTCCACCCTCCTCTCCCTGTTCTGTGCCCCACATTTGCTCCACGGTAGGAATTTTAACTCCTCATCAGTCTCTGAGCCATGCTTCTGCCATCACTATGTGCTGGATGCCAAGGCAACCATCAGTAGCCACCTTGTAGAGCTTCAGACCCCCTGCACTGATCTGTCTGCTGTGTATCCCACCTGAAATTGGTAGGTATTTTGTACATCCTTCCTCACCCTTGTGTATACAATCAGTAATATTTTAAGAACGAATGCTGGCATTCGTATAAAACTGTGGAATGATTAGGGCTTATGCTGAAGGTGCCACGGAAGCACGATATAAATCCTCAACATGTGGCTATGGTATAGGCTTTCTGAGGCCATTGCCCCTCCACACCTCTTTCCTACATCTGCACTACAGAGGACAGAACTCACCAGTCATTCACCAGAAGGGAGTGGAAACACTCCCCCCAGCAGGAGATCAAGACTCCCACTTTCAGATAGAAACATAAATGTCTCGTCCAGCCTGGGAACTTTGCTGGGTCATGCAGATCATCTAAGGTCTGACTGTTCATTCTTTGGAAATCCTGGGTCTTTTTTCTGCCCGTTTTCTACAATCCTCTTTCTGCCAAATTTATGTGATTGAAATATTTTTCTCACGATAAGGAGGACATACATTATAGTTGTATGTTCTTTTAATCCTCAACCATGTTGTTCTGCACCTGCCTTTGCAAACGCAGGTGTGCACACGCATGCATGGACATGGTCTTATATTTTGAGACTGAATTATTGCATCTAGTCCAGAGTCGGGGGCAGAGAGAGTTAAGGCTGACATGCATGGGTTAGAACAGCCAACAGCCTTTGGGGACTGAAGGTGTGACGGCCTCGACCTTGCAGTGGGCTCCTCAGAATATATTGCAGGAGGCACAGGAGCTCAAAAATTCACCATGTTTTCAAGTGGTTCGTTTTTCCTAATCTGACATGTAATTTGGTAATGCTTCACTTGACTAAGGAGCATGCCGGCAGTGTATTAATTATTCAGTCTTTCCTGGGCTTCTACAAGCTTTAATTAGTGAACGAAGTCTATAGGACAAGTTATAATTTGCATGTCAACAAATTTGTTTAGAAATTACACAGTAAAGGTAAAATTTTGGTAGTGCTTCAACTTCATCAAACTAGACTCACCAAAGCCTGTACCTGAGCAAGTGTCTAACATTCTAGGGCTTTTTTTCCCTTTTTGGCCCACACTTGGGTATTGTACCGGCTGCCCGCATGGCTAGCTTTTGCACCGAAATAATTATACGGAAACTGTATTCTTTTAAACACTGTCTGGCCCATTAGTTCCAGCCTCTTATTGGCTAGCTCTTACATATTGATCTAACCCATTTCTAATATTCTGTGTAGCACCATAAGCTGGCTTACCAGGGAAGATCTTAACCTGCGTCTGTCTGGAGTGGGAGAATCATGGCGACTGACTAACTCGGCTTCTTTCTCCCAACATTGTGTTCTGTCTACTCCGCCTATCTAAGCTGCTGTCCTATCAAAAGGGCCAAGGCAGTCTCTTTATTTAACCAATGAAATTAACACAAAAGACTCTCCCTCATCACTTGGGATTATAAATTCATTTGGATGTTGTCCCACTGTAAAACCAGTTTATTTTTTTTAAATTATAATTATATTGATGATGATGATGATGATGATAGCACCTCAATCTCAAAACCTAAGTAAATCTGTCCAGAAATCTTTCCCCACGGAGAGGAAGTGGCCTTGACACCACTCAGGAAGTAACAACCCAGCATCAAATTGGCAAATGGACTTTGACAGGATCGTATCAGGAGACAAGAGGAGTGGACATGGGGAATCAGCCCTCCTTCCCTGGAGGAGAATCACACAGAATCAGATCTCTTTTATTTACTCATTTAACATTCACATATTTCCCACAAAGCACTTCAGCTTCCTTAAACTAAATAAAGCATAACTTATGTTCTCATATTGAACACAGCCTTTGGGTTACAAATTCCTCTCAGCATCTTGACACCGTAGGAGAATACTGCCCAGTGGGATCCTGTGTTCTTAATTTCAATTGTACTTAAAGTACCATCCACAGGGATGGGGGCAGGAGGGACACCTCTGAAGTTAATAGGGTTTTCTGTGTTCCCAGCACCCACTTCCCAGCGAACAATCACCTTCAAACTCCAGGGGAATCCAATGCCCTCTTCTGGCCTTCTTGGGTACTGCATGCCCTCTGTCACACACATACTTAGATTAGATTATAATTAGTATATTATACCGATCCCTGTGCTTTGTGTTTCTCTAAAAAAATTTTCATGGGAACAATAAGCTAAAGTTAACAAGCTAATAACATGATGCAGTTAATGCCCTTCCTGGAGGAGGAGGCTGGGGTCCCCGTCAGCACCACGGCGCACATACAATTAGCCATTGACTGTGGGCTTATCTGGGTGGGGATTAAGTCATGTGCTGTAAATCAGTCATTATGTTATCCTCCTTATAGTCGGGTAGACAGTGGGATTTATTGTCCCTAGACAAACTGCAGTGATCATGACAATCAACAGAGGGCAGAATTAGAAATCGCAGACCTGGATCCCCACACATCTATCCTTCTTTTGCACCCCTCAGCGGGAGATGGAGATGAATGCAGAGGCTCATGACTGGTTACTAGGCAGAGACTATGAGACTGTGGGATGCTTAGTTCCGAATGGGACGGATCATAGCTCACCACCAAGGATCAGGGATCATCCCGAAAATACTGTAAAAGTCGGAGATAGTGACTATCTGAAGTGAAGCAGTAGTTGTGTATCACACATGACAGGGCATGGCCCACAAGAACTCAGAGCAGTTACAGCTGCATACGCAAGGGATGTACAAGATGAAGGTGGAGAGAACTGGAGCATGGATGAAGAAAGGGGTGTGGTAATCCTCCCCTAGCTGACGGGCTATTGTGATGGCCAGTGCTGGAGGGAGAGATGGTTTTACTCAAGGATTTGACCTCTCAGAGAGTAGCAATGCCCCAGGAGATGGTGCTACACCCTTGCCATACAGGCAACAATCAGTGAACTCCAATCTTTTTTTTTTTAAAGAGCATTTGAAGTTGGGAGAAAAAAATAATAGAGAGACAGGGGAAGAATTCAAGGGGGGAGGGAAACGGGTGGTGTATTTGATCAAAATACATTATATGTGTATATAAAATTATAAATCACCTGCAAATACAAAATTCTTTGGATGTCTCTGCTGGACGGGGAGTTAGATCACACAAACATCTATTGTAATGAAATGCCCAAGGGCCCATTCTGGATCAATTGAGCACAGAGAAAGGAGGGTTCAGCACAGAGTCTCAGGCCATGTGGTCTCCTGCTTTAGGGCTACAGAGTCTCAGTTCCTTGTGACAAGAGCACTTACTTGGCAAAGGAATCTTCACAAAAACAGTCACAAAAGGGCGAGATTTCAATGTCTGACTCAATGGCCACCCTGGTCTCACGTCCACTTACTTTTCTCTGCTTCTTAAAGGGCCCATTGCCCTCTTAGGCCCACAGCCCGGTGACTTCACCCCCTGAGCCTCACACAAAATGCATCCTGTCGCTGCTCGGGAAAAGAACTTCTCCAGGGCTGAAGAAAGTCTTAACATTTTCATCTGTATTCACTCGTAATCTACTCATTATCTCAAGAAAACCGAGAGTGTGTGGTTTGGGCAGGACTTGTTTCCACAGACAAACACACTCATTGTAAGTTCAAACTCAAATGCAGAAAGCATTTTCCTCAGTAACATTTTCAATAAATATGCCCAGGTGCTGCAGATCATCAACTGGACTGGCCTCAAATGAGCAGAACTTGATGGAAGGGTTACTTCTCATTTAGGTGATTATCAGCCTAATTAAAAGTGAGTTCAACTGCCTGGGAGAGACTTTGGGTGCTTAGTGAGTTAATTAATAATTGGCTTTTAAAAATGTTTAAATCTTTACAACTACAAATTCTCACCATTGTTCTTGTATCAGTCTCCTAAAATCATGAGTCAAGGCCACGAGGGTTTGATCTGCCACTGTCCTTTCTTCTGCAGCAGGGCTGGTGGCAAGTCTCGGTATCCAACAAACCAGAGCCACTTGTCATTGCTCCTTGACCCATCTACCAAGGTGGCCTGCTAACACCATTATGCTGTTTTTCTTGAATTTCCATAAATCTAGAATTGTGATTTGAAGAATTAGTAATTACAGGTATCAGCAGATCTTTTGTATCCAAAGACATTTTAGAAACACTTAATTCCAAGTAGCTTAGGCACACCCCCCTCTGTTGCATTGAAGATATTTCTCTACTCAGTTTCCTGTTTGAGTGACTTCTAGAAGAAGGAGCTGTGTTACAGTGTAGGGGCCGTGACACATACAAAGAAAACGCGTGACAGGGGACCATGACACATACAAAGAAACCGCGTGACAGTGGACTGTGACACATACAAAGAAAACTCATGACAGGGGATGGTGACGGTGCTGGGAAATGAAGAGCACTATGCTCAGTCCATTTGAGCTACAGGGAAGGTGGTCAGACAGGACCAAAAGCTAGCAAGCAGAATAGCAGCAACATACATGTGCACACATACAGACACATGCAGACACACATGCACACAGAGGCTCAACTTCGAGCTCCAATAAACCGGGGTTATTGGATCCACTTGATTTTCCAGCCCCTGCGTTGAGCTGTGGACACTTCCTGGAATGTGAGCTTTGCAAACAATGCATCTGTCTTGAACGTAGGAAATTAAAGGGCTGAAGACAGCACTCCAGGAGTAGAAAGAGATTGAATTCCATCTAGAAACAGGTATTTTGCCGCGTGGCTGCCTCTACTTCAAAGTCATCTGTGGCTCTCTGAGCATCTTGCTCACACTTCAATTCTTTAACAGCACCCTCTTGAACATGCCTGGAGACTCACTTTGAAATGCATTATCCTGAAAACGGCCAAGCAGAAGCCCTTCCTCAGAGGGCAGACCTTCAAAAGAGCTCTAGAAACCACGGATCTCAAAATCCCCAACCTGCAGAGAATCACTGCTCAAGTCTGAGCACTCCAAACTGCTCAGCGTCTAAAGCAGGATTGTGTGTCCACCTGTAAATGGGGCCACAGAAGAAAGCAGAAAATTCTGTAAATGTCGCCATTGTCTCAGTAGGATAAGAAGTCAAAGTGGGTGTGAACAAAATAAAAGGAAAGAAAAATCATGCCCCAGACTCTTTCTAGAACATTCCTACCTGGCACCTAGCAGGGTATTATAGTTTATATCACTTTCAGAATTCACACATCCTATTGTCTGTTTATCTACCTGCTGATTTGAATGCATGATTCGATACATTTGCCTTGCTTTAATGCATTGCCATTTTTAAAGGACAGCCCCTGTGTACTTTTGTGAATTTAACCTTAACAAGTAAAGACACAAAGGCCTCCATACAAGCCATGCGGTTCTAGTCAAAATATGATAACAAAAGCATATACTCCTGAAAGCAAATCCCAGCAGCCGTCGCTGCTAACAGTCTGATAAATGCGATGCGCATGCTGCATTGGTAAAGGGGAGGTAATTATAGGAATTTGGGTCATGGTTGGATGGGTTACAAATGATACGGTACCCACCACCCCTTGCCCACTGATAGTGCTGAAGCGTGATGGCTATTTTGGTCAGGTGCTCTTGTTTGCTTGGGTTTGGTGAAATTCCTGAGCCTCTTCTGCCTCAGTTTCCACTTCTGAAGGATGGAGAGTTATAAGGTACTGTGTCAGTGTGTAGCCTGGCTGGGGATTTACAGGTTCCCTGTGGGCGTATGATGTTAAGAGGAGCAAGTCTAGCACATGGCCATCCTACACAGAAGGCACAATTGCAGTCACTTGTCTCTAGACTTTGCATGTGTGCCTGTGTGTCCCATTCATACAGTGTTCAAGGAGGTCAGGAGAGGGTGCTGGCTCCCCTGGCACTGAAGTTATAGATGGCTGTGAACTGCTACATTGATCCTGAGAAGCAAACCCAAGTCTTCGGCAAGAGCAGCCAGTGCACTCGCCAAGATGCTGCTTCTTCAGTCTCTCAACTTCCTTTCATTTTTACATCTTTGGCTTCTGACTAATTATTATTTTATTTATACATATAAGTGTGTGCCTGCACATTTATATGTGTACCACATGTGTGCCTGGTGCCTGGAATGGCCAGATCAGGCTTCAGATCCCCCTTGAACTTTGGTGATTGAAAGTTGGGGGTGCTAGGTGGATACTGAGAACCACACCCAGGACCTCTGCAAAAGCAGCCAGTGCTCTTAACTGCTGAGCCATCTCCACCTCCCCATGATTCCCTTTCCTCTGCTCACATCATAACTTCACTAATAAGTTGAATTTGACCTCGATGCTCCTGCCTGTGTAGCTCTTAGGTTGAGCCGTGTTTAGAAAGTGTGTTTCAATTCTACAGAATTATCCCAAATGCTTACTCGCAAGTTTCTAAGTTAAATGTGCGCCCTCCGGTAGTAAAGCGTCAACCTCTGGTCGAAGTCTGTGAAATGAACAAGGGACCTCCTGCTGGTATGTGACAGGGTTTCCACTCTAGGAGGAAATGACAGCTCGGGAAATGCCTTGTGGAAAGAACAGTGTTCAGTGCGTGTCACAGCATGTACAAGGGGAGGGTCCTCCAAACACCCGGGGGAGTTCTAGGCCTGCAGACTTGAAAGGTCTCTGTGCACCCATCTCACTGGGTTGTGGAAACAGAGACTTTTCCCCAAGCAGTGGGTAGAGCTGTGGTTTCTATGTGTGTCCAAAACTTGAACACTATTAGACTATACTGTTTGTGAGGTTGTCAGTGGCCAGAGTGACCGCAGGGCAGTGAAAAGACGCATCTACTAAGAGTTAATGCTAAAGAGATCGTCAAGGATCTGATAGTTAAAAAATAATCCTCTTAATGATACCATAATTATTTAAACTTTTAATTAACCAAACATTTTTTGTATGATATTTATAAAATGAGTTTAAGAACAAGCCGTGAATTAATTAAAATTTATAGACTATCCAAATACCTCTTGGTCTAATCACAGATTCAGTCTTTATGCCTTTCATAAAATGATACCCTCAGTTATAGGTTTAAGCATCAACTATGGCAAAATGATGCATGCTATAATTTTTTAAACCTTGATTTTATTTATACTATAATTTTTTAATAAGTAAACTCATTAAAATGTTTTAAAAACAGAAGTTAGAGCAGAAAAGGGTAGCCTTGGGTATCACAAATTATCTGTTGTAAGTATTCCTCTAAATTGGGGAAACTTGAATTATATTTTCTATGTCAAATAATCATTGGACTGAAATTAAAATGATGTTTAATGCAGTAGATAAATCTTTAATAAAACTGCACAGAAAAAGGCATCCAAAGTGTATGGCTTACCCCAATCTTGTCTCTTGGAGGCCATGGGAGGGGGACTCTGGTGCACCAGTGAACCCTGAACTACAGAGTGGGACCGCCAGCCCACCAGGTCTGAAAAAAAAATTCAGAGAAACAGGTAAAACATGGGCAGAGGGTTTGTGTCAGGATTGTGGGTCAGGGCATCATGGTGGCACAAGGCCACACACCCCAGCTATGAGGAGGTAGGGAAGCAGGAAGATTTCAAAAATTTATTGGCCAACTAACTGCCCTAGATGACCCAATGAAATTCAGGTTCCTCCCTGTTTCCGTGAAGAAGTCTAGGAGAATAGGGAGGGAGCAAGGGGAAAGAGGTGTGGTCAAAGATTATGGCTAGAGATGTGCAGAATTTTCAAAGTATAAAAGAGAAGTGTGTTAAGAAGGTGGACAGCAGGCCTGAGTTTTTTCTAGGGTGCTCACAGCTCAGGGTTTGGACCCCAGCAGGAACAAAAATGGATATTAATATAAATAAAGCAGTCAACTGACCTCTTTAAGAATTCAATGGACGCCGGGCAGTGGTGGCGCACGCCTTTAATCCCAGCACTTGGGAGGCAGAGGCAGGCGGATCTTTGTGAGTTCGAGACCAGCCTGGTCTACAAGAGCTAGTTCCAGGACAGGCTCCAAAAGCACAGAGAAACCCTGTCTCGAAAAACCAAAAAAAAACAAAAAAAGAATTCAATGGACAAGAAAAGTGGAGAGGGATCTAGAAAAGACCCAAGCCTCTGTTCACACACATCAACACCAAGAATCCTAGAGAAAATATAATGCAAATGTAGATGTGGGATGGGTGTAAGGGCACCACTGGTTTTCAATGAATGAAACACAAGAAAAGGAGACGTGAAATAATGTGGGATTTCCCCTCTGTATGCTGTGATTATCATTAATGAATTTTTAAAAACTGGCTTGGCCTGATAGAGTAGAATAGAGGTAGGCGGGGAAACCTAAAATGAATGCTGGGAGAAAAAAAAGGGCAGACAGAAGTGAGAGAGAAGCGATGGAGCTGCTAGAGACAGACACCAGAACTTTAGCCAATCGGTAAGCCACAGCCACATGGCAATACACCGATTAATAGAAATGGGTTCAATTAATATGTAAGAGTCAGCCAATAAGAAGCTAGAGCTAATAGGCCAATCAGTGATTTAATTAATACAGTTTCTGTGTCAGTATTTCAGGTCTAAACTAGCCGAGCAGCTGGGAACGAACAAGCGGCATTTCCTCCTACAGTGAAAGTCCTACAAATGTCAAAACAGTTCCTCTGCTGGGTTTAGATTCAGCTGGGATTTTGCTCCTGTGTGCACAAGGATACTGTCCTCCACTGCTGTTTCTGTCCTGAATGTGAAGCTCTGGGGCACACTGAGCTGCCCTGTGATAATGATCGTGGCAGCTATCTTATCCTTCTCTTTCTTAGACACAAAACCCAAGTTGGTGTACCATGGAGCATACATTGAACATTCAGGAAAGTGACAGTTACTAGACATTGGCGTAGAAGCATGCAAAGAAGAAATGCACGTGACCGGAAGCTATGTTCTCATATAGAAAAAAAAATCAAATACAGGTTAGTTCGTCAGCTTTGTGGCACTGTAACAAGATACCCCTAGGGTAGTCAGCTTAGAAAATAGGAAAGTTTGGGGGACATTAGAGTTTCACAGGTTCCAACTGGATCTCCTAGCTCTGCTTGCTCCTAGTCTGCTGCTATGTAAGGAACAGTGCCGGGAACAGAGTTACTGCTCCTCAAGGGCAAGATCCTGTGCCTTCCATCTGCTAGGGTCTCTCCTTGAAGGCTTGCACCACCTCCTAGTGGAGCCTCAGGCTGCCAACTAACACATGGGTTATGGAGCGAACTTGTCCAAAGCACAGCCTTAGGAAACCCTGTTCTGAAAATCACATCCTCCATGTTCTCCAAAGCCCTGGTGTCCATCATATGTCCATGGTCTGATCTCCATTCCCTCAAGCATCCCCCAGACCTTACAGCCACACATCCTACACACATGCAGATCTCACAGGGTCTCCCATTCAGCCAGTAAGAACAATTCTCTCCTGAGAGTAATATGGTGAAGGTTTTAAGCAGGATCCTTGCATTCCTCTGTGCTGTTAGCAGAATGCCTGCAGCATGCAGAGACAGCGTGTGTGAACTGGGTTCTTGTAGTCCTGTAGGAGTAGCAAGAACAGCTCACTCTTCCTTACAGGGAGACCAGGCTGAGATTGGTTTAGATATCAAAACAGAGGATGAGTAAAAAGCATGCAGCCAGGGTTTGAACCAAAGCCCCTCTGCAGCATGTCACACACCCAAACACTACTGAAAATGTCATATATTTCTTCTAGAATAGAGAAAAATTAAAGAACTAGGCTTTCATTCACTATCTATCCCTACCCTGACTTTTGGGAAGTGACTTTGCAAATGACAGCAGCACATGGACCTCTGCGCAGGTACAAAAGTTCATCCTGAACCCTGGAGCTACAAAAGGAAAGTCTGTATACCATGTCCAACATCTCTGAGCTTGACATTCACAGCTGGAGTATCCAACCATTCCCAAGGCACTTAATCAAAACTTCAGTTTATACATTCAATGGAAGCTGTCTGTGTGGGCATATGTCCACACAAATTGTCAGACATCTAGAGAATTCCCATGATGTTATACTCAGGGGTGGTCAGGTTTCTGGAGGACGTGCATGATGTCATATTCGGGATGCGCACCTACACTCTTGGTTGAGCAGATATATATTTTAGACCACAGCTTGCTGTCTTGCCATGGTGGCTATGGTGATGGGTTGGGAGAACCACCCACAGTCATTGACGAATCTGCAAAGACAGGAGAGACCTGCCTGCCTCCACTTTCTGTCCATATGAGTCATGGCAGCCCCTGGGCTTCAGTCCCCCCACTCTGCTGGAGCTAGAATTAGAGGGGTGCAGGTGTGGCCACCTCCTCCATTCCACCTGCTCACCTATCTCAGCTCTGCATGGCTCCCTTTCTATTTGGGGACAACTGAGTCAACCAGCAGTGAGTAATGTGGCCGACCCAGAGAACTACCAGTACCATTGCATCCTCTTCACTTCCGGTCTGTTATAAAGAAAAGAAAAACCTTTCTCAAGAAAGCCGTGATGCTACTGGGCTGCAGTGTAACACACTACGCTGGGGATGGTCGGCATTTCCAACAGGCTCACAGGTAGGAGGCTTCTCAGACAGCACCAAGAGCATCTGCCTGGGTTAACGATGATGAGCAGAGACTGAGTCCGGGAATAGTGATTAGCAAATGAGCATCGCACACTGTAAATGTGTCTGACCGTGGCAGTTGTGCTCCCAGTTTAGGCTGGGAAACTCTCGGGGAAAGGGCTGTGGTCTGACATAAGAGAATTCTTGGCATTCTTACCACAATAACAAAACAATGAAAAGAGCCCCAATATGCAAAAAGTCGGGATTTGACAGCAAGCAGGCAAACATGAACCTGTGTGCTTTCCCAGCTCACCCCGAGTAGCTCATCAGGAGACTGGACTGACGGGAAAACTTACTCAAACAATAATTAGAAATTTAAAACAGGCTATTACATCTGTGTGCGTGTCAATTTCACATGACCGACTGTCTGGGCATCCAGGAAGTCTGATGTTTAAAATGTCAGGTGAACAGGGAGCAAAAGTGACTTTGATGGATGAGTTACGTTTGGATGATTTTGCCCTGGAGATTTGCTGTTCCCTTATTCCCCCACCCCCGCATCTTCTCTCTCAACTCCCATGAAGGTCTCAGACTGGTTCCCCATCGCTCCTCCTTCCACCCCGGAGTTCCACCTTGCCAGAAAGGCACACATTATTATGACAAAGGGCACAGTCGTTTGTGGATGTCTTCACAGGAACCCTTCAGGATGCCCCCTGTTCCCGACACCCAAATAAATCTTGTGAGACATGTTCTCGGGGTCAGGGCTTCATGTGAAGGGCTCTGTGAGAAGCCACTGTCCTGAGCAAAGCAAATGTGTACTAAATCAGTTTCCCAAACCTCCTGGCCATTTTTATCCCTCCTGTCTTAGTGAAAGGGATGCAAATCTGGGTGCCCTACAGATAGCACCATGACCCCAGGTCTCAAAATCCAGAAGATGATTTCTCTTAGTAAATGGAGATTTTATCCTTTCCTTCCACAAGAGAAAGTTCTGAGCTGTGCAGCTGATTGTATCCTGATCTTGATGTCACTCTGGTGTCCGGGATACAGATGTCAAACTGTATTGTACACAAAAACCATGCAGGAAAGCTGAGCAACACACATGTGTCCTGTGTGGATGACAGTCTTGGATATCTGATTCCTTGACATGACCCATGAACAAGTCCTACATGGAACCTCTACAGGTCCCTGTGTAGCTATCCCAGGCTGTGTCCCTATGAGGAACCAAATAAGAGTCTCTTCCGCCTCAAGGAATGATTTCAAAACTGGAAAAATAGACACCAAGTTTAAGGTTAGCCTTAAACTTGTGCTGTACTGTTTCCATGCAGGGATGCAGAGATGCAAAGCCAGTCGACAGAATTTGCTTTAAAAGGACATGGCCAGGAACTCAGCCTGGCAGTGTTTGGATGCCTCATGCCCTGTGTGGGACAGGCGAGAGCACCCTGAACAAGTGGGAAGGACTCACAGCTTCCTGCCTGTGCAGCAACTACTGAACACAGCACTCCGGTTTCAGGTACTTCAGATTCAATCTGGTGTTGTCTGTCTGTCTGTCTGTCTGTCTGTCTGTCTGTCTGTCTGACACCATTTTGTGTTCACTTCTAGATGGACTCCTGGGAACATCATGGTGGTTTTGAAAACCATATCACTTGGAAACCAGAAAATGCGTGACGTAATGTGCACATGCCACTACTCCCCTATGGTGAGTCCTCTTGCATGCATGTTCTCGAGGATGCTCTCTCCCTCACTCACTCCTCTCTCCCTTTCTCTTCTCTTCCCTCTTTGCCTTCTGCAGGACAAATATCCAGCACAGTATGTACTCATGCATAAGTGGATATTAGATGTAAAGCAAAGGATAACAAGCCTATAGTCGATAACAAAGAGAACCTTAAGGAAGGGGAAATAGACAAGATCTTCCAAGAGTGGCCTTTTTAAAACTGCTCTAGGCTCACTCTGAGTTCACATATCTGAGCTATCATTTCAGTGAGTCTTGTCCTAAAATTCCTATTCAACATTGTACCTTCCATGGCTCCTGTTATGCCTGCACTCTGCTTCTTATTGTGGTTTATCACACAGCACTTATATTCTTGCCATGTAAAATTTGATGTTTATACTTCACATTTATATTATGAAAACATGAAGTTCGAATGGGGACATCATCAGACCCCTTAGAGCAGGAGACACACGTGTGTGAGGATGTGTGAGCCACCAGATGCTGGTGCTGTATCCAAACACAAATCCTTAGAACAGTGGACACTCTTAGCCTTAACCAACTGCTCTGCCTTTCTCTCATGTGTGCCCACGCTCTTAAAGTTTGACATAAATAATATTTATAAGTTCTTTAGAGACAAGAAACCCTAAATCCATCTGACTCTCTTATGTGGCTGGCTCTCCTGCCTAGGACATAGTAGATATTCAGCAAGTAGTACAATGAAGAAATTACATTCGTAAGAGGCAGTGTGGAGCCAGGTTCCAAAGCATGACACAGCTTCAAGCTCATGACCAGTTATGTAGACTCCCTGGGCTTATTTTATAAGGTAGTTAGATGCATAGAATTAACATGTGATACCTGTATAAGATGGTCTAATGGGAGGTGAACAGACTGAGACTCATATCTTGCTGTGTCTTTTTCCCACACAGATGTAGTTAAAACCCTTCAAGGACCATATAGGATCGACTCCATGGCAGCCTATCAGACAATCAGCAAGCTGCCTCTTCCTTTTTACCAGTCAGGATCAGACCTGGTGCGGGGCACCTATGGGAAGAACTGGACCTGGCTGGCCAGAAACACCTTTTTTTTTATTGAAAAAAAAATTTTTTTCGCCTCCTCCCACTCCTCCCCCTCCCCCCACTCCTTTCCCCCTCCCCCCACTCCTTTCCCCCT